>OZ022227.1:13226541-13494041 GCA_963978835.1 Tenthredo scrophulariae
TTTAGCAAAGCTTTCTTTTCCCCTAATGTTCCAATTGTCTCCATTCGAGCCTCCTGCTGAGCTTGGCCATCTATTCTCAGGTACAGATTGCCAATGTTCTTTGTTAAGGGCAACGGTAGGTTGTTTAGACTCCCAAGTATCCCCGCTAGCAGCATTGTTCCAGATCGCATCATGGCTAGCGTCTTTAATATCCCATTTATCTTGGTTAACTGATTTCCGGTATCTTTCGTTATTTCCTGAATGATCCCAGTTCGAAGCAGCCGGAGGCTGCTGTCTATCTTCGTGCCAACGTTTTTCAGGCATCCTTTCGCTCGGTCTTTGCCAAGTATTCTGCTCTACTGCACCTCTGCTCGGAATGTCCCATTCATCATCCACCCGTCTCGGGGGAGACAACTGATGCCTTTGAGGAGACAAATGGCGTCTTGAAGGGGACAAGACATGTCTAGGAGGAGACATCGCCCTCCTAGGTGGTGACAGCTGCCGTCTAGACGGCGACATTTGATGTCTGGGTGACATTTGACGTCTAGTTGGTGAAGCTTGACGTCTTAACGGGGACATTTGGCGTCTCGGAGGCGACATCTGTCGTCTTTGTGGAGAGATTGGACGTCTGGGTGGAGACAGAGGCCGTCTAATTGGCGAGGCACCTCGTCTGGGTGACATACCAGTCATGTGGTGCCTGAGCGGAGACATAGGCTTCCTGATAGGCGGCGAACTTTTCTTAAGTTGCGAATATGGTTCCCAACGATTTTTATCCAATTGTTTTTCTCGATTCCACTGGCTTTCTTGTTCCAGTTGTTTATGATAATCAACATTATGACCATGGTACCTGTCAGGCATCATATTCTGGAACCGATCAGCACCAGAATCTGGTCTTGAGCTAGACGACAGCATAGTATTCCTTGAAGGAGGAATAGCGTTAAATCTATCATAATTCCCTCTCGATGTTTGCTCGTTGGGTTTCATAAATTCCCTATTTGCTGTTGTGATGAGTATATCTTGTGTTCCCATTTCCTGAACATAACGTCCTTTAAGTAACGGATCATTTTGTGACTGGATGCTAGAAGAGCTAAGCACATTTTCTGGAGGTGCGATGCGATCCCACACAGAGCGCGGCAATTGACTCTGTAGTTTGCTTGTCTGTTCGAGTACCATGTTCAACATGTTTTGAAGTTGCTTAGCGGTAGCTACATCTACGCTAGAAGACGGTCCACTCAACTTTTGCTTAGCCATATCGAGCATTTGTTGCTGTTTTTTAACTTTCTCCATTATCTCAGGTTCTATTCGATTGCCAGATAATCTTTCCCGTAGATCAGACTGATCCTTGTGATCTCTGAATCTCTTGTCACGATTCGGACTTCCGTGGTGTCCAAGACTTTCTCGGCTCCAACTACGTGACTTACGGTGCTCCAGCTCATCTTTTATTATTATTGGACTCCTGTTTCTATATTGGAGATTCCTTCGAGTATCATCAAATTTGTTGAGCGCTCTTTTATCTTCGTGTAGTTTATGTTCCGGCGAAGTTTTAGGGACAGCCCATGGCTTGAAATTACCTTTTTCGAATCTATTAGCAAACTTTTTAGGAGGTATGTGAGGTCTTTCCGGAGAATGGAACCTCTTTGCTTTGAATTTATTTTTTGGTGGTGACGGCGGTACGTCCTTCAATTGTTTCAGAGCTAAGAATTGAGCTTTCTTGTTAAAACCTGGTGTAAACTTTGCTTTCTTAGGAAAGGGTTCGATTTTGTCATTATTTTTTCTAACAGGTGGTTCGATAGGTTTTGGAACTCTGTTCAATGTAAGTTTTTCTTTCTTAGGTGCGTTACTGGTGCCTTGGCCAGTCGAGGCCACTGCTCCCTTATCTCCAATCGGTGTCGGCTGTGAGGATGTGGTGGAAACCTCTGGGTTAACCCAACGACGGGGAAACTTATTGATCATACGGCGTTCCATCAATATAACAACTTCAAAGTGTGGTCCGGACGGCAGAGTATCGACAACACATGCGCGAATGGGTATGAAAGGATTTCCAAGAATGTGATCACCTGGCCTTGTAAGTTCCAGTATTGAACGAACTGATTGCTTCGTTAAAGTCGTAACCATTACGAGCCGCTTCAATGATATTATCTTTCGAAGATCCGTCATGACTTCGATAGCTGAAAAATGTTGAACACGAAGATAAATTAAATGCAAAAACACGTTCAAGTTATTCATTTACCAATTTACATATTGTATGATAAAATAAAAGTCAGAATTACCTCTGCCTATGTTAGTATTTGTATTTACGATGGCAACGGCCTTACAATTTGATAGTACTTTGGCAATTGTAGCCATAACTGCAGTCGGTTCGCCCATGACGAAGGAAGCGTTTTTTACGCCATTGAGTTCACTCGTCATTTCAGCCTCTTCTACTTCAGATGGTGAATCGAGGCCGATAACTTGGTGACATTTCTAGAATAAAGTGTTTATAAGTATCACTTAGATTGAAGTGAGAATCTTTTACGTCGTGAGAAATGGTCATCACTCACGGATGCAAGCATGAGTCCGATTAGCCCAGTCCCACATCCTATTTCTACAACTGTTGTCTTGGGTGTAGGTGCAAGCAAATCAGCAACTGCATTTCCAAGACTTTCTGCACCTGCTGCATTTGACCAGAAATTAGTCTTCGGTGCCAACTGTATTTTAATGCCTCCGACAATCTCGTCTAGGGCTTCAGACCCGACTAAAAACGTGGTGGTGTTACTTGTGGTAGTTCCAGCTCTGAAATTCATCGTTAATTTAAAATAGCAATATTGATTACCAGATTAATGCTCGTCATATAGTCAAAATTAAAGATTTTGCTCACTTTATGATGGACTTGCAGTAAAGTGATTTGACCTTACAGTCTTTGCCTGGTCCAACTTCATAAATCTGTTTCAAGTTGTCCATAGTTGTACGGTCAATGTTTCTTCCAGTTGCAAATAGCATAAGTTCATCCATGCGATTACACCTGACTAAAAGCCAGAGCCATTGTTGCTTGACATTCTCTTTATCTTCTGCATCGCTACGCGCAGATGATTCTTCAGACTTTACCGCCTCTGTGCTATCAGCAGTAATTTCGCCAGTTGGTTGTGAAGCTGATTCATCTACAGATGGTGTTGTCTGGAGAAAATCTTCGAAAACCTGAATAAAAATGGAAAATTATTAGTAAAATTTAATAAGAATAGTAGAAGGGAGCTGATGCCATCCGTTTTTTTTTTTTTCTTATACAAAAGCATTAAGTTTGAATAATGAGAAAGGATATTACATTGAATTGTGTTTTTTACCAACATACAATCACTTAGTTTTTTTTTTTTTTTTTTATCAATTGTAAGCCGTAATCGTTTAGAATCTAAATCATGAAATTTAAGTGAAAAGGATTGAAGTCACACAACTACTATAAAAGCTAGACCTTCTTGTAATAATAGAGTAAGACAGAGTGAGAATATACATAAGAAGCTGCAATTTATCATTAAACATATAAAATATATTAAAACTGGTAAAACATTCAGAAAATGATATAGGTGTATGGAAACAGTGATCAGGGTAATATAAGAGTTGAAAGAAGCGTTCGTGGGTTTTTTATCACAAAAAAGATTTTCACATTATCAAGAAAGCTATTGTACAGAAATCAAGTAAATCGTAGTTGGTAAAAACATGCAAAATTCAATTATATGCGCTTTCACATGATTGAAAATCCAGGGAGTGGCAACAGTTTTATATAAACTTGAAACCTAGTTCAGAAAACAATATGCTCCGAGTTCATGTGCTATTCATGAGTGAGATTCACAAAGTCTCACTCGAATAGAGTAAAATTCACACATTAAAGCTATTAGATAATACAATACGTTTCGCATTGTGCTAGTTTATTTCATTTCAATACTCTGCTGCACAGTCTTCTGCACATCATCTAGTTTAAATTAAAGATTGCTTATCTGAACTAGATTTCATCATTTCATTGTAAGGTAAATGCACCAGTAGCTAACGCCTTAGCGGAAGCAACAATGAATGACTGCATAAATGAGAATATCACCCATTGATGCTCGGTCAACTACTGGTACAGTTACGCTACATCATTCTTTGGTAAGTCATCAAACTACTCAGTCTGCCTAGATGGGACGAGCCAAACCAACATGCTAAGCTTGAATCTGATGCTAAGTGTATAAATTTTCAGTGAACTTCTAGTGACTGAAAAATCTCTGCATCGAGATAAATAAACTGAAGTTCACTATCATATAAACACAGGAAAATAAAAGTTCTCTAGTCGATAGGCTGAGTGTATTGAATTACTGGTAAATTATTCTCTAATCACTTAATTCTGTTTCATTTGGCGTAAACTTTAATTCACATATATCAGTTGTTCTCATAAAGCTGATATTGTGTGCAAATGAGTCTTGAACTGTTCTAATCGAGATATATTCGGAATTCATATGCCGTAGGTCTGTTATTAACATGACATTGTATGTCAGGTTCAATTTCAACTTTCTTATCTCTGAATGGAATCTATTACTCATGGCAATTGAATGCAATTTAATCTATATGATCCCATAGGTATGTTGGCAATTACATCAAAATGTTTGATAATTCAATGTTCAAGGGACGGATGGGCATTAGCATATTCTTTTAATTAGTTATCCCATATCTTGTTGGATATAATCTTCTCAATTTCCGTTATATGTTGTCTTTATAATTGCTTACTGTCTGTAAATAACCGATGGTATTGGATCATTTACTTGAACCATTCGCTACTGGAATCATAATTGCCATTTTTGATTCATTTCTTCTAGAAAAATCCAAAGATCACTATGCTATATCTGTGCATGTATACTTTGAACATGTTTCTCTTCATTTATTTTACGTCCAGTTTACATAAGATCAACAATTTTTTTCTTCTCAAGTCTTCAATAAAATTCTTGAAATATGATTGCTGTTGGTCATTCAACATATGGTTCTTGATAAATCTTCGTGTCACCTGTCTTCCCAACTTGGACATGCACTGCCAGTATTACAGCAATCAGTCTTATAAGGTGATAAGCCAGAGACTCTTGATTGTTTTATCCATGTAATCATTCATCAACTCATGAGCAGTAATGAATGAAGGACACAAATTGTGTGTACAGTACCAGATCACTTGCTGCCTGAAGCAAGACCAATAGCCTAATGGGAGCCAAGTAGTCTTAATATGTTATTGAAGAAGTCTCAACTGCGGACAGCATCTCTTGATGTAGTTTATGTAAGCTTTAATTCATGTTATGTTGTTTTTGATTTGTGCAGGCCATAAGTGAAAATATTGCAAAAACTTCATGATCAAACTCATGACGCTAGATATCCAATGTGATGTCCCACATCTTTCATTGTAGCAGAAGGTTTCTTGGCATCCTTGAATGTAGCTTGACATAAAATGGGATTTCATGATTTTGAAAATTCCATCATATCTTATGTCTCAGCAAAGATAGTTTCATTTACGAATCTTCTTGCTTGTTAGCTATTCATTGGCTTTCAGTATGCCAATACAAAATATAGTTTCAACAGCTTGATTACATTCTGGTTCCATGTGAGTTTTCTACGATATCAATTCCACAACAGCGAATCAGGATTTTTGAGAGCAGGGCGCTTCGCTGGCTGCTAACCTTCAGCATAGATGAAAAGACGTAGATACAACACTCCGTGTTTCTGGTGAAATTTTTAACTTCCATAAACTCTGTGCAATGTCACAGTCTCAATTTATTAAGCAATACACATAAGTGATGTGTTCTTGAGATCATTTGCAGATTATGTGTGTATATTCGAATAGCTGACTTATTTTTAAGCTATAATCGAACCATACTTGGAAAATTAACTATTACGTTAGAAATTATAGTCAATTAGAGTTCATTGGCAAGATATCTTCAAGGCAGTGTACTGGTGTCTTGGTAGAGGTTGCATCAATTATTTCATCCATGGGTAATCATTTGTTGTTGTCTATTTGCGTAAAACTGTTGATAGTTCTTCTACTGTGATTTAATTCTCTCTTGTATGTACTGGTATGTTTGCTTTAGAGATATGCTTATCGGTGATTTAGTTTCCACCCATCCCTTGTCAAACAGATGATGAATATATGGGCGTATAGGTATAAGCGTTTACAAAGTTATTCGTTGGTCAGAATTGCGTTTACGTAGCAAAAATTAGGTATACCTTAACTGCTTTCATTACAAAAGGCGGATATTCAGAAGAATTATCGGTATTAGAATCCCATACACCAGTTGGAATCAGCCGCCACATTGTAGAGTCACTGTTGCCCGAACTCTCCTCCTTGTTTGTGTTCTGCTGCTCTGTTGACTCTTGTACAGGCTTTCTGTTGCCTAAACATGTCACATCAGATTTCTCATCTTATTAACTATAATATTAGGACCATCAGGTCAACAAGTTAATTTTTTCCAACTAAAATTATATGTTCATCATAATATTTCTCTGTTGTAGAAACAATTTTCAGTACTTCTGTTATACTAATATTATTATTCTTCAAAGAAAATTTTTTAACTGGTTGTTTCCACCTAAAACATATTAAGAATAATGTTAAAAATATATCAAGAATTCATTATTAAACGTCGATTATACCATTATAGAACGAATTCACGCTCTATAGATAATTTTAGAAGTAATAGGTGTTGCTTTATCAAACTCCTAAAAAGACATTAAAAAGTTTATCTTAGTAGTGATAAAAATTCTGCTTTCACCCCTTAATTTGAAATAAGTTTAAAAAATTTGTATAATAAATGTGAAATTAAATCAATGTAAGTTAAATCGTCAACATCGAAAAGAAAACCGATTTCTCAATCAAGTTTCGATGAAATGCATCAAGAATACTGCTTTTTGCCTACCGGAATTTATAATTGATATATCATTCTACTGTGTTCATTTATTGGCATTATTATTGAGCAGTACTGATGTAGTCATTTAAATGATAACAGTTATCATCATTGATAACATGTATAATGTATATGTGAAAATGTATCACATACATTATTAATTCACTACGCCAGTGTGGATCAATCGTGATATGCCATGAGTTGCAGATAAGCCAGATAGGCACCAACCATATCATGTTAGCTCAAGTTTCCACTTTTAATTCCAGCATTCAATTCACGAGCTGTGAATATAGATGATAGGGTAGCTTTCCAAGGAATAAACACACGAGCCAGAAAGATTTGAAACCCCACCAGATTTGTGAATAATTTCTGAGGTACTCGTGTTTCAAATTTCACGCTGATTGACTCTGCTCATTAGACTAGATAACGATGACTCAATAGTTTCTCAGTCTAATTTACCATCCAAATCTGTTTTCTGTTTATTGATATGATTCTTTGGTTTTTGCATCTTGGGGTTGCACAATGTCTCCTTCCATTAACAGAGCATTGTGTCTTTTTTCAGAGCTGCAACTCCAAGTTAACAACCTGTTTTCAGCTGTGAGCGGTACAACAGACTTCAAGCTTTGCGAAAATTAAAGTAAAATGCCAAAAAAGGAATAAAATAACTGACATTGAGAATAACGAAAGGAATTTTCAAACTAAGAGCATTAAAATAAAGAAAATAGAACATGATCAATACAATAAATATGATATGTTATGTAATTAGCCATCGGCAACAGCGATCATAAAACTACAATAATGAAAAGAAATGCGACTTCAAAATTGCCTTCACACAAAACATCATTCTGTATCGCATTCTTGACCGATCATGAGTCATCCGTGTTAGTTCAGTTGGATATTTACCAGCAGTTTCTGCTTGGAGATTACGAAATCTTTTATCATTGAGATATATGATATTCTCATCACATCGACATATTTTTCAAAATTAATAACCATACTCATGTAAGCAAACGTTTTCATTATTCACACAGTCAAACAAAGATATATTTGACTCCAAGATTTTGGAAGCATTTCTATGAATTGTACTTTCCTTCTATCATCCAAATCAACCATAAAATTAGTCAATATCTTGTCAAAGAATTCAGTAACTATCGATGTGTGGTCATTTTGGTCTATGAGATCACAGTATTTCATTTTTGACTGCTAGCTTTTTAGATATCTTACTTTTTAGCTCGAATTTCGAGTCAAGTCCTTGTTAATAATAATCACATACTTGCACAACGTACAGTTATTCGTGATACATTGAACAAGGACTATAAATTCTGTGATAATGCTGAGTTGCTTAATGATGTTGTTTGAATTCTGGCTCGTAGGTATAAAATATAATCTTCCAATGCGCTGTTTAATCGCATGTTTGAAAAAGCAGAAGTCTCTCAATCAAACACAACTAACTTACACAGCGTACAAAGTAAAAAGACATCGCAACTATACTTGTAATTTTCTGAAAAACACTTAAATCGGTTAGTAGAAGGTGAATTTGCATTATTTATATATCACAAGATACTGTTGATCCGACATGGCGCATGATTACAATTGGAGCAGGTCAATTGCATATCTGTAACGTCGATTCAATTATTCTATAAAGCTAATTACGGATTCATAAACTAAAGATTCAGTTCCATATACTCTGTTGTTGAATGAAGAATTTAGAAATCGATTACAACCCGATGTTTTTTTTCTTATTTAAATGTGGCCCGCCGTTGAAGTTTTTATTCATCTGGCAAAAAGTTTGCAAAACTTGAACTATAACTGAACATCCAAATACACAATGCATTTAGCACTATAGTTAGTGAAACTAACTACCAAACATTAACACAAACCATAAAATCCAAAAATAATGATAAGATATAATAAATTATGATAATCTAGCTGTGCCTATTAGATTTATTTGTAACCTCTGATTTGTTACGATCAGCAACTAAATTCTCATGTGTAACAAAGAGCCAGCTAAATCGAGTACGCGTGAAATCATCTTGACTAGTTATTCATTTGTTTTTCTGATCGTACTTTGAACGCTTTACTTACACACAAATTTCCATCTATTAGTGTGAGGCTTTTCTAACGGGCATCGACGAGGCTCATCCAACCGACAAATAGGGGTTCCGGTAGTAGCTTCATTTCGATCCAGCCAACCTTTGTATCGAGGATAAGATAGCTCAAGGACACGGGCTAGTTTTGAGAGACGATCTTTCACAGTTGCAACTTTTTTTTCGAGCTGAAAATACATTGATATTAGATATTAAAAAACCAATGAATCTACTCGCCTTGACTCGTAATAAGGGCATCAAAAAATTAGTTCAAACATCTGGATTCAATTAAAGTTTACCGTTTACAGAGCATGTGTTTTTCATGTCAAACAAAGTTTTATGTACACACATGCTATTTTGGCTGTCTGCTAGTAGACTGTTTTTTTATAGATCACAAATTTATGGCGTAAGTTTTGATTTTTTATAATATCATTCCTTAGTTCTAATTAAAGTTAACTTATATTTTTAAGAAATGCTCTTGTTTTTCATTATAATATGCTTATAATGTGACAAAAACCTAGCATATACCTTTTTCTCATACCAATCTTTATCGGTAGTTTTAATCTCTATTTTTGAGCCTCCAGATTTCTCTTTCTCTTCCTCTTCTTCATTCGTAATCTTAACTTCATTAACATTTAGTTTTGCATCTTTTTCTTCGCTGATAATCTTCACATCCTCTGATGAAGAAGGCTTAGTTTCTTGCTTGCTAGCTGCTTCATCCGCCAGCTTCTGCTTCTGTAAATCTGTCTCAGATATGTTCAAATTTGATTGATCAGCTTCATCCTGTAGCTCAAAACTCGTTCCATCAAGGACAATGTTTTCTATTTCATCAAGATGATTCATTATTTCTTCGTCGGTCATATATTCTCCCGGGGCGTTTAACTGCTCCATGGATATATCAGCTGTGAAATCAATCTGCTTTTGAAGACGCATGCCTTGTGGCTTCTGCTGAGGTTGTCCTTCTGCTACACTTTTACTATATATAGCGTCCGTCTTTCTAGGAGCTTCTGTATTAATCTTCTTTATGAAAATTACATCATCCTTTTCCGTGGTATTAATTGATTCTGGCTTTTCTGTACTCTCAATCTTTAATTCCTTTTCACTTCCACTTTGTAAATCATCTTTACTCTCAGTTTTCGCCGCAGATTTTGTTGAAGAGCTTTGGGGAGATCCCTTTGCCAATGTCGCCTCATCTTCGTCGACGATTTCATCTACTACTTCAAACTCTCCTGTATCAAATATCCCCACTTCACCCGTATCTGTGATAAGAAACCATTTATCAATGTTCATTAAAACTGGAAGGGATGAATATGCGATAAATGCAATATCGACATTTATAAAATGATACTAGACCAATGTGTCAACATCATCCAGGCTGTTCTAACGACACAACGAATAATTTTATCACTAATTTGATCTAATTTAGATGTGAAAAAATTGTTTCAATGGAATTAGGTTTTAGGATTGAAAGAACAAGTTTCGTGTAAATTAATGTTGATGTGAATAGAAGCAAATCGAGGTATTGAAGGATTGGGAATGACGGAGGCTTCAAGATGAGCTTGAATATAAAAGTAAAAAGTATATTTCAGTTCGGATAAAGAGGAAAAAGAATTATGAAGTTCCGAAGAATTGTATTTAATTGTGACATGTAAAGCTCACCACCCATTGCGTCAGATCTTGAAGACCGACAAGCACCGTTGAATGATGTCTAGCTTATAACTTGGTTACGTGATAATGTATGAGATAATCACCCATGTGACGGTTATTACAAGATTAAAACACATCAGCACAAGTAAAGTAATGAATTTTTCTCAACGGCCATATTGAGCTATCGATATTAACAAACTTTCACTTCCGTTCAGACGCAGAATATAACCTTCAATGTTTAATAGCGTTTGAGTAGCACACAACTGTCCAGCACTTATTATGTCACCAATGTAATGACACGGTGATTATTCACCAAGAAACTAATGTAGGTAGTTAAATAATTCAATAACTCATCACAGAACAACGCAAAATTATATAGAAACTGAACTGCACCGAATTATATCCATTAAATTCATCCGCTGTCGCAAGCACGTAAGAAAAGCTCGAGGGCAGATGCTGATGGCTGATGCAGATGCCGTTCGCCATATTGAGGTTAAACTCGAACCTGTATCGAACCATATCGAATGGTCGAGAAACATGACGACACATCGCTTGACAGGAGCTACTTTTGTATTTATAATGGAGACTGGAATCTGCCGATTTACCTGTTAATTATTATATGCATGTATTTCCTAAATGAGAACGAATCATTTGTACAATTCCAAGAAATCTTCGATCTCAGTAATGCCGAACTATTTATTCAACTTAACCTTTCACCACACCTTCGTTTACCACGTGACACTGACCCCACGTTAAGACGAATTTATAATTAAAAAAAAAAAAAAACATGCAACAAGCCCGAAATTTCCACCGAATAAAATAATAATTGTAGACTTTGGATTATTTCCGTAATATTTATCGTCGTATCTAAATAACAATTCGACATTTTTTAAGCCATATTAAATTCGTCGTGACATTTGTTATACTTATACATAGATAGTTTAATAATTTTTCATTTTCCACAAGAATTTATCGTAAAATTTTTTCAGGTGTTCATTAATCAGGCTAGCACAATGTCTGTCTCCATCAGCGAGATATGTGAGAATACAAAATTAGCACGAGAAATGGCTCTG
Source organism: Tenthredo scrophulariae (assembly GCA_963978835.1). NCBI lineage: Eukaryota > Metazoa > Arthropoda > Insecta > Hymenoptera > Tenthredinidae > Tenthredo > Tenthredo scrophulariae. Next base: position 13,238,206 of record OZ022227.1, read on the forward strand.
ATGGGTAATTACGATACGTCTGGTGTGTATTATCAAGGTGTTATTCAGCAGATACATCGGCTCCTGACTACTATAGGTGATGCGACACGTAAGGGTAAATGGCAGGTTGTGCAGCATCAGATTGCTCAAGAGTTTGAGAAAGTTAAAGCAACTTCAAACACTCTACAATTGTTTAAGATCGACACCCATGGGGAGCGATTAGTCGGTAAGATTGTCATGGACGCATATCATTTGCATAATATAAGCTTATCATATGCTTAAATTTAAATTACCAATTTATAAACTTGCAATTGTCACAGAATCAATCATAATCTTCAATTACTGAAAATTTGAGCATTCATTCGCTGTTTTTAATGATTTTAAAGTCTTAAAATTACTTCAACCCGTTTCCAGGATCATCCTGTTTATCCACATTCGAAGAACCCACCCGAGATCCAACTTCTTGGAGTTTTGGAGAACTTAGGGAGCCTAGTGTATGGCCACCTACACCACCGAGAGACCCTGATGTTTGGCCACCTTTAACTCCTGCGGAACAGAAGCAAGTATTTTGGTGTTATTCAATTCTGATTTATTCAGAGTCGGGATATATTTTTTTTCTGGAAGTTTAGAACTGTAATATAAACTTGGATGTGTTTCATTGTAGAAATGCAAGGCCTCAAAAAAATCAGAAACAATCGATAAGGTCTAATGTTAGGAAATCGTCGATCCCACCTGGAAAAAAACAAGATGTTAAATCCAATTCTAGAAAAGATGATAAGAAAGGAGCTAGGAAAGATGATACTGTTAAGGTAGAGGCTCTTCCGCAAGCTGTTGTAATCTTTTTCGTTTTAACACTAATTGAAGCCACGAATGTGAATATTTTTCATAACAAATTTTTCAGGAAAAGGGTGAGACTGAAAAGAAAGAAGTCGAAGTAGAAGATCGCAAGTTTGAGCCAGCTGGAAATGATAGAGACCTTGTAGACATGCTTGGTAAGTGTAATAAGGTAGGGAAAGAGGGGAAAAAATAGTGTTGGGATACCAACTCCGATTTTTTCCCTCTCTTAATCCTTCCATGATCTCTCGAGCTACTTCTAATCTCTGTGTGTAAATATTATGTTTAGAACGAGATATTGTCCAAAAGAATCCAAATATTCATTGGGATGATATAGCAGATCTTAACGAAGCCAAAAGGCTACTTGAAGAAGCAGTTGTATTACCTATGTGGATGCCAGATTTCTTTAAAGTATGTTTAATTCACCACTACACGTTCTTTTGATAATCTAAGAATCTAAAATACCAACAAATTCCGAGGATTCATGAATCGTTGAATTCATGAATGATTGGTTTGGACTTTCTTAGGGAATACGAAGGCCTTGGAAAGGTGTGCTGATGGTCGGTCCTCCTGGAACTGGAAAAACAATGCTTGCCAAAGCCGTGGCTACCGAATGTGGAACAACTTTTTTCAACGTTTCATCGTCGACATTAACATCCAAGTACAGAGGAGAATCGGAGAAATTAGTTCGCTTACTTTTTGAAATGGTAAAAGAATAAATATTAGAATATGCGCAATGATGTAACTGAAAGATATATAATGTACTGAGATTCCTAGGAAACTAGCTCTCTTCTTTCAACAAATTCTAATTTGTTCAACAGGCCAGATATTATGCTCCAAGCACCATATTTATAGATGAAATAGATTCTCTGTGTTCGAGGAGGGGATCTGAATCTGAACATGAAGCATCTCGCCGAGTAAAATCTGAACTCTTAGTTCAAATGGATGGAGTAAACTCCAACAGGTATTATCTGAAACAATATAAAAGTCAGAAAAATCTTGAATCTGACCTCCGTCCACCGAAAATATAATGATTGAATCGACTGCAATACATATTATGTGATATTTTCAGTGAAGATCCGAGCAAAGTCGTAATGGTGCTGGCTGCTACAAATTTTCCTTGGGATATAGACGAAGCTCTACGACGGCGCTTGGAGAAACGCATATACATACCTTTACCTAATAGTAAGATTTAAACCTAGCTGATCTTGACTGTATGTATATGATTCTTCGGCTATAATCTATCGTGAATTCCTTCTCCGAGCCAAATCAACTTTGAGCTAGTTATAAATGTTTTCATTTTTGCTCAACAGATGAGGGTAGAGAAGCTTTGTTGAAGATAAATCTCCGCGAAGTCAAAGTAGACCCGGAAGTAAATCTAACTGATATTGCAAAGAAGCTAGAAGGATACTCTGGTGCTGATATTACAAACGTTTGCAGGTAAAATAATCCGAAGCATTTTTAATTTAACGAAATTATGCAGCATGATAATTAATACATGTTTCTGATACTTGTGTTTAGAGATGCATCTATGATGTCGATGCGTCGAAAAATTGCTGGTCTAAGAGCAGATCAGATCAGACAGTTGCCTAAAGAAGAGCTTGACTTGCCTGTGTCTGTACCAGATTTTGAAGAAGCAGTTGAAAAATGTAACAAGAGTGTCTCACAGGAGGATCTCGAGAAATATGAGAAATGGATGAATGAATTTGGGTCATCTTGATAATACCTATAGATGCAACTAATAAAACTACACAAATTAGATAACTCATATAATGACTAACTAATGAGTATTGTTAGAGTAATATTTTTTACTTATACCGCATTTATGTTTGATTGTTTAAATTTTATAACTGAAAAAGATTATTATTGAATTCTTGTGTATGGCTTTTAGTTATCAGTTACTACTGATTGATAGCAGAACGTATTTTGACGAGTTCGACAAAATCACAAGCTACACTCCTCTGCAAATATGTGACTGACGATCGTTGAATAATACGGCTACTGTTTTCTTATAGATCTAGCATAATCTAAAGAGATATTACTAATTAGGACAAAAATTTTGCGAGTCGAATGCAACAAAGAGAAGCTTGAAATATTTAATAGACAGATTTTTCGCAGACATATCCATCAATTTTATGATGAATCAAACAAAATTCTTTATACTAATCATAAAAATAGATTATTTTTTGTAATTCAAATACGCTTGAACTACCTATAACAAACTAGCACGCCCTAGTATGCTGAACTTTCTAATCAAGTAACAAACATAGGATATATAAGCCATTAGACAATTTTTGTCAACGTAGTTATTTATGCCTAATTTTAGGTGATAATAAACCAAATAATTTCACACGATTTTATTCAGTGTTTTTTTTTTAATTTTTTTTTATACCAAATTTTTCCCCTCAATATACCCTTTTCACATCTTTTTTCTGTTCATTAAATTTAAGTACTTTCTTTTTTCTCATGTCTGCAATCATCTAACATAATTTAAGAAAATCCTTCCCAGAAGTTTTGGAATATGTATATAAGCTCAGAAGGTAGGTGTTGCTTGGAAATAAACTGTTGTTTTCTATCATTATTCTTTCATCTTTAGTACATTTGCGCAACTCATTACTGTGCTCAATCATTTGAAACTGTTCCTTTTTTAAGGAGCATCTTGAGTCTCTGTGTCAATGTTCATCTATTATGTTTAAGACCATTTCATCATTTTCGTACAGGTGCGCAGCCTTGGTCTTGCAGTTTTTTTATATGTTCATCAGTATTTTTTCCTTCCTTTGGTACTTTGTACTTTTCTACGTGGTCAACTCTCAATATTCGTCCTAATACCTGAAAATTATATGCATCAGAGTTTCTGTTTTTCTTCAAAAAAAACCATAATGCTTTAGTTTAACGTTACATATCGTACAATAGAACTCCTACAGTATTCAATATTCAACCTTTGTAGCATTGAAGTTGTCTACAGCAAGTACGGTACTCCTTTGATCCTCGTAACAAATAAAACCATATCCTTTTGGCTTGCCGGTATCCTTGTCTCTGACTAAATTGATGTTTACAATTTCACCATACCTTATAAAAAATGCAAAAGAATTTCATTCTTAGTCCGCACCTACGTCTTATATGATTTTAATATAATATTAATCTCAGTATCTAACTTACTGGGAAAATACCGTGATGACGTCCCCTTCAGTTAAATCATATGGTAAACCGCCCACAAATATCCAAGCACTTTCCTTGTACTTATCATGCCATGAAGATTTACTGTGCCTTGCTAATTCTTGTTCCCCTAACTTCGTGATGTTCTTCACATTTCTGAGGAAAAAAGAATATTCCTAAATGGGTATGAGTATGCTTTTTTTTAGACTCTGGATTCGTTTTCAGATTTCGCAAATCAAAATATCAAACTGAGGGTTCAAAATTGGATGTATGAGAGGTTATGTGCGGCTAGGGTTATGTTAGATTAGGTTATGATATCGTGAAATAAAGACAGCCTGATCGATATTAGGTGTTAAATAATGCGTAGCAATTGCGAATTCTGACAATGTTGATGAAAGTCAGTTATACTCACGTTAATGGATTCATTATTCGAATCAAGCTTCAAATTGACCACATCCACATGTCATAACAAACAGCGAAATAAACTAAACAGTGGTTGTCAACCGCAAAATTACGAGCATATTCTGCATACCTACACATAGATCCAATTGAGTAGATTCAGTAATTACGTGAATCGGTAGATGCTGTTTATAATTTTTCAGAACGCTTTGCTGAATTCAATTTCGAAAATAGGTGTAGTGATATGATATGGGAAGAAGCAGCGAATATCGATAACATATAATTAATATAAATGTTGAAGTAAACTTTATTGAAAAAACATGATCAAACTTTCAAACTAGAACATTTTTAATAACTGCTTATTGCATGTTGTTTGAGACTGAAACTATGAGCTCCAACACCACTTGTACAATTTTAAATTCAACTTCATCCTTCTACATCATTTATTCATAATTAAATACATTGACTAAACATATATATTTGCTCCATTATATCTGATGAAAATTAATAAATATTAATTCTATCTCAGCTTTACAGGATTTCGTATTATTTTCTTTAGTTGATGAATAACCAAAGAAACAGGAACTTTAAATTCGATCTATTTTTCCTAAGTACAATGAAATGACATTTATTTTTCGTCAAGCACAGGGTACACGGTCGTCATTTCAAAAATAAATAAATCTCTATAATACATACATAAATTATGTAACAAAGAAGTTCTAACTAAATTATCAATTCCTATACGATTTATTACAAATCGTATTAAAACTCGTAAAAGTTAGGTCTGTTTAATCGAGCTATTTCATACAGAGTTAAAAATACCCAAAGTGTTTCTACCTAAGACTTATTATCTTCACTTTTCTCAGCGTTCTTTCCAGTCGCTGTTATCATTAACTCATAGAGCTGCTGTATCTGTTCATCTCTCAATTTCGCAATTGCATCTTCGTTTAAATCCATGCCTAATTTCGTTGCTTGTTGTGGTCCTCTTAAACCAAGTTGTTCAGCAAGTTTAGCAGCGTAGTCCTTAAAAAAAAATTATTTAATCCCGTACTTACGATATGGGAGAAGAAATGTGACGAAAAAGTATAAACGATATAATTAGATAAATTGATTCAAAAAAATTTCAATCTAAGTAAAAAAATCGTATTAGTCCGAATGATGTAGTACAAAGATTTAACTAACTTTGGTTAACTTCAAATACTCACAGCCCATTCGGTCATGAAAACTTGTACTTCTGCAGGATTACAGTTTTTATGTCTCCTAAATTCATCACGTACATAATTATTGCCAAGTGGTTGAATTTCCAGAGGCAAACCGCGGTGAAGTTTTAGAATAGTTTTGTATAGAAATCTGACCCGTTGTACATGCGAGGTTATATTCATTTTTCTATTAATTATCCCTAACTTTAAATTCGAGATCACAATTGTTTATCTAGCGTTAAATATCACCATACATCGAAAATGAATAGGAAACGATAAAACATTTTTCCACATTTTTTACTCAGCTCCTTTCAATTCAGTTTACATAATTTTTTCACAAAAACCTTATTTCCGAATACAACTCAAGCGACTAGCGAGTTAAGCGCGGCGAGTGATTGAAACTCGAATCAATGTTGGCCCCACAGTCTTCTGTCTCTCTTCTTCTCTATGTCATCATGAAGGATAGAAGGAAACAGCAGACTGTAGGGCCAACTTCACACGGACGGAATCAAATACGCTAAGCGTACGCATACGTGAGTTACGATACTAGTACGCCAAACTATTGAATGGGTATAAAAGTCGGATTAAGTTTGGTCTCCGTACATTCGGGACGAGACGTTGGGCCTTGCGGTACCGGTAAGATACTGAATCACTATTCTAAGAATCTTTCTACGTTGAATAATTATTTCTTAAATAATCATTAATTTTCACACATTAGTCGTCATGTTGATATGCTGCTCGTTTGACTGCGGTAGTATTTTATAAAATTTCTGTGGAATAAATAAATACACATTTGATATTCCAATGCTGCCAATTTCATAAACTGTCTATCATAAGATGAATGTAAATATTGTATGTATTTGTTCGTAACGATAAAATCAGTCCAAAGTTTAAAATATGAGTTGAAATTTTTAGCCATACGAATGCACAATGGCTAAAACTAAAACAATTAGCAAAGGTTGCCCAAAATGTGAACAACAGGTAAATTTATTACTCATACTGTGCTCTTGTTTACATTCATAACCTCTATTGCTTTATCTATTGTTCGAATTTCAATATCGGTCTTTCATTTATCTCCATTTAAAATTTCTTATGGAATTTCTATAAACTCGTGACAATAGCAACTGTTTTTCATTCTATTTTGAATAACAAGATTCCATTCAATATTCACAATTGAGCATTCAAATAATAGTTTCAGTTTCGTTACATATCCATCAAACTTAAGCCGTAAACATTCGGGGATTATACTATAAGACTAAATTCAAATTTGTATTTCTTCATTTAACTCATCCATTGTCATTAAATTCAAATTTGTATTTCTTTATTTAACTCATCTATTCTCATTAAATTTAAGTTCTAATTATACTCGAATGCTTTCGTCTTTTCATTTTATGAATTATGAACCCATTCTTCAACTCATACCTTACAATTTCCCAGGTCCCAGTGGCCTGCAAGGCCTGTCCATGCGGTCACTCATTTTTCAACGCCCGACGAAGTTCAATTAAGAGTCCTCCTAGTCCTGATGGAGGTGTTATGAAAACAAGACGAACAAATCGCGTAAAGCGTGAGAAACCCAATTACTACGATGCACTCGAGTACGATAAACAGACCAGAAAAAGTGCTAAGGTATTATGATTGATTCAGAAACGATTTTTGAATAACAAAAATGTTGTAATTTTCAGCTGTTATTCAATCACCCAGAATCTCAATTTGTATTAACTATTTATATCACATTTTACAGGAGAATGTGTGGAATTTAATCCTCTAAGAATAATAATGTGTTTTTATTTTTAAACAGATTAAAAGAGCAGCCGAATTAGGAACAGACATTGACTGTAGGCAACTAAATAAAAAGAAGAAAAAAAGAGGGAAAGGTAAAGGCAAAGGTGGAGGCAGTAGCGGCGCTGGAGATGATGACGACGAAACAGAAGGCGTCAGTGCACTTTCTCCTGATAAACAGCTCACTTGCTCCCTCATTCTACAAGAATTAAATAACAAGATGGGAATGGTCGCATGGAAACCATGAGGTACTTACTTCGACTCTGTAAAATTTATAGTTCTCTATTCCTTTACTTCCAAATTTCACTAATTCCATAGAAACTATGAAACACAATTTAACTTGTTGCACTTTTGCTTATCATTCTCACTAATTAATGTGAAATAGTAACCTGAAATGAGTTTCTACCATATGTATTATTCATTGTACTTGTATTTCTAGTTTCTAGATTCGTAATTTTCGATTGATTGCATTTTAGCATTTTCGCTGCTATTCGATCTTCCTTAAATTCTATCTTCAGTTATCTGTTAAATGGCGTTTAAGCATTTCCAGGATATCATATTTTTGTTTCAGATTGAACAAAATCGCATTTTTTAAATGCAGAGGTTTAACTAATATTGTACAATATCACTTGAACGGAAACTACTCTTGATGATTTATTATTACTTTAACAAGAAAGCATGTCATTTAATCTTTAATCAATAATGTGTTGTATTTTTTATATAATGTCCCTCTTTTTTAATAACTAAAAAGATACGGACAAAATAATTGCTAATAGAAGCATGATGCAGTTCTCCTAGTTGCATTGCCATATGTAATGCTTCTGGATAATACAGATGATTTAATATTCGAATTCAGGCTTTACAGTACGACTTAGCATATGATATTCAAAATATAGTTTTATACCTACATACTCCAATTGTTATTATCAAAGAATCCGCGTAAAACACAAGTTTTTAGATTCTAAATTTTGTTCAATGGGCTGGACCATGTCATAAGGAAATGCGCTATCATTGCATTACGAAGCATCATAATTTCACATTCTTTATGCCTATTTATCAGCCCATAAGTTATAAATTTCTAATTGAAAAACAGATGCCAATAAATGTTCCATCCTCAAACACTTATCGGTCCTCTTATGGTTGTTCTAGCTTACCAACCTGCAGACTGAGAACTTGTTTTTTACATTATGACGAACACATAGAACTACAATCAATAAAGGGAAGAAAAAGTTGATTATATAGTTCATGTGTTTTCCAACATATGTATCAAGCAAGTGTTGCCGGTTTGTTGACGTTGTTTTCTTTGTATAATTTCGCAATTGAGTTATTCTTACTTTAATTATTAGTCGAAAATTCAGGTAGTTTTACATTTCTAAATATCTATTATGGCGCTATGTTGTGAAGTCATTGGTAGAGGTTTCTGTGTCGCTTTTTCAGGCCTCGAAGATGACTCGTCTTCATTCACAGTACTAGTATAAATTATAATTACCATTCTATTACTTGATAACTTTTTAAAATTATGATAATTTAAGATATGCTATAAAAGCCTGAATAATTTAGTTTCTTTACATGTTAGTATAAGTGACAAAGCCAAAGCTCTGAAGGAAGGAGCAATTAGTGAAGAATAATTAATATTAATTATTATATTTTATTATTATTATTAACAATATTGAATTGTTATCAGTATATCTGACCTTTGTTATAACTGATTATAATTGGCTGAGAAAATTAATGATAAGAAATATTAAACAATCTATAAAATACTGTAAATCTTTTTCTTTACACCAAATACCTATAATCTTAGGTCATATTTCATAGAGATTCCACGCTTGGTGGGTACATACATATTACATTCTCGTATGGTTTGGTGACCAATTTCTTTATGACTAATTGTAGAACGATATATTTATTGTGCAATCTACGCCCGTATCTAAGACTTCATTAAATGCAATTTTATAAAATTACGAATAATAAATGTGAGTTTCGTTCGATTTTTAAATTTGAAATCGTTATCTTTTTTTTTTTTTATATATGTATATATATAATATGATACATATGTTATACCTATATGTTATTAGAAACAAATGTGATCAATACAGTTATAATCGTAAACAGCACTTGATATCAAGTACTCTAGACTGTTTCTTATACTCATTTACATTACAATTATTAATAGTAAATGTACAAGGCAAGAAATTTCTCCTAAATAAATATGCCGTGATAAATTACAATAATTGATCAATTTTTTCTTTCTCCTTTTTTTCTTTTCTATATATAAAGGCGATTTCTGAAAATCATTTTCACTCATACATCAATTTTACCATTCATATTCATTATACAAGTAACATAAAGTTGTAATACTTCTTAAACACTGGCGTTAAATTATTTTACTCTGTTTCAACAGTTCTAACGCTCTAAATCTATAGTTGAAAGAAACCAACAACGATAACCGATCTGCCGAAATAGAGATGATAAGTAATTTTTCAAACGAGTGAAAAAAACAAAAAATTGCGTATAAATCTCCAATACCTTATGTATAATCAACACGCATTCTGAAATTTTCATTATTAATTAATATTCTTATCTGAAATGTTAGAGTCAATTTCTATATATATAGTTGACTTTGATAGTATGAATTGAATTTATTGCATCTAAAATTCCGCCTCTTTTTAGAGTCATAAGATAGTTTTTTTTTTTTTTTTGTTTTCTCTTCTTTTCTTTTTTACACAATATATAATATATAAGTATATGCATATACACATCAGACACTTTATACTTAAATGTAAATAAATTTTATTATTATAATTAAATTTGAGGCACCATATAACGTAATATTGGAGTCAGTTAATTAAGTAAATAATTGAATAAAAAAAGAAAACGTTTATTTCCTTACATATCGCAACCTTTTTCTAACTCTCAACATTTGGCTGTATTCTTAATTTGTATGAGAAATGATTTCTTACATTAAATGAGAGGAGAAGAAAACCTAATTAAGGGATAGCATTATACATGTTACAAATGTACCGCAGTTATTCAGATTAAACGTATATTTACTATGACGTAATATATTTTCAATAATTAACACTTACATAATTTCGTAAGTTATGAGTGTTTAATCATATCCCCTATATATAGACTCACCATTCCCAGGGACAATTAGACACAGACATATTCCGAGAGTATTCGTGGCAACGCTTCATAGGGAAGTGAAAACGCCTGCATACAGGCAACTCAGAAGTCATGCGATTATGTTTTGTTTCGCATATTGCGTGCCCATTGGCTACGTGGGAACAAAACCTAATCACTTTTGACTGTCAAGTTGCCTATATGCAGGCGTTTTCACTTCCCTATGAAGTATTTCCACGAATACTCTCGGTATACGCTATCGCGATATAGGTAGTTATAGGTATTATAATAATCTGAAAAAAGACGCGGAGCGACTCTACCGAATTACTTATCAAATATCCTAGAGATTGATATACAAAATATAATTTTTAGTCCACTATTAATATACGTGGTAATTAGATGGTTATAGATAATGGTCGCACTAAAATCACAGAGTTGCAAGCTCACTCCACTACTATCACTCGTCGTAACTTTCGTACCATATACATACTATATATTTCTATATATTTATGAAAAAACTGTTTTAAGTCATACAATATATTTTTATTTGGCGTAAATAAAGACCGTAAAAAATTACGCGAAATTGTAAAATAAATATTTGACGATACCCCGTATTCGTGCTATAATTTTTCGGCTGTAACATTCGCCTGTAATCTAGCTTGTCGTCTGTTAATAAATGGCACGAGAGCCCAAAGCGAGGCACCGGCCACTAGGACGATACCTAAGATCGTGAAAATTGGACCATAACTGTGAATCTGTTCATACACAACACCGCAAATTGGTGGTCCGATTAACTGAATTATCCCATTAACAAATAGCGAAATCCCATACGAAGAAGTAAGCTTTTCAGTCCCCAACATATCGGCCATAATCACTGCTGTTATACCAACGTATATCCCGGAGGCTAGACCGAATACTCCACAGTATAGCGATAACATTGTGTAAGTTTTCGCTACGGGTAAACATGCCAAAGAAATACCCGACACGAGAAGCCCACCGATGAAGTACCAGTGTTTAGGAATTATCTGAATGTCTGATAACGCCGATCCCCCAATGCGTCCAATTAGATCTAGGATCGATACGATGGATAAAAGCAGAGCAGCTCTCCCTTTGCTAAATCCCAATGATATCGCGTAGGCAGGAAGAAGAATAACGAAGTTTGTATAGCTGACGGCGTTGGTTGAATTTGATATTAGAATAACGAGGTAAATGGGATCCTTGAGGAGACTTACGTCGAAGAATTTATTCTGTGATTTTCCGCTTTTCTTACCACTTTTTTCCGGCGATTTTCTAAACGTATTTGATATTGCATTTAATGTTAATGTCGATGCATGCTCAGGGTGTAACGCGGAAAGTGTACTACCGTGGTATGGTGTACTTATGTAATTAAATGACGAGGCACTAGGAGATCTTGGAGGTACTCGTCTCCTGGTCAATTTAGCACTATCAAAGTCGCCGCGTTCTGGTACTACGTGCAAAGCTGGTGTACTGTGCATTTGACCTGCCATATCCTTGGCACCTGCAGGTACACTGATTTTTCGGCTTTTACCTTGGGTCGGTGTGTTTTTATAATTTTCTAAAGCAACGCTAGAAGCACTTTTTGGCACCATGGGAACCCGCCCGTTTGATTGCGGTGATATAAGTAAACTGTTTGGGCTTTTCTCGTCGTCTGGTGTAGTCACAGTTATTGAGATGCCTTCCTCGTCTTCGGGATCCTCAGGATCGTCACTCCTCGGAGCTGGTATCAGGTGCTTTTGGACAGGATCGTAAAGGAGCGCGCTGGCCCAGACATTCATTGTAAGAGCCCCCATTATCAGCACAGCACCTCTGTAAAAATTATTGAAAGAAAATATGAATAATTCATGTCGTAAGACACAAAATGCAAAAAAAAAAAAATAGAAAATTATTCGTCGTGAGAGAAAATTGTGGGAATTTTCTTATCTTACCTGTAACCATACTCTCGTAAAAGAACTTGGAGCACGGGTGGTAAGAATATCGATCCCAGGGCACTTCCGGAAATGCAAAGACCGTTTGCAAGGCCTCGTAATCTGACAAAGTATGAAGTGACGATGTATACTGTTGGTGGAAATGCCAAGCCTGCTCCAATTCCCACGAGAACTCCATAGCTGATTGAGAATATTTTCATGAGCGTTTTGGTATCGTTAATCGTGATGTATACAAGATGAGATTTGTTAATGAAGTCAAATTCAAGGATCGACGAGAATCCTTGTTGATTTCGAGTGAATAGGTGAAGTTTAACTACCTGAGGCAAAGATACCCAACGGAATTTGCAAAATAACTTAGAATCATTCCTGCTGAAGCGAATGTGCCGCCAATAAGTGTGACCGTCCTGTAAGAATATCTCACGGACAAAACGCTCGACAGCGGACCTAAAAATAGAGTAAATAATTTATAGAACTTCGGGTTTTGTCTTAAAAATTATAGTCGATGATCCTTTTTGTAATTAATAGATATATGTACATAAATGAGAATATTTACCAAGAGAACTATAAAGGAAATAACAGAGGGCTGGAATCCACGCAGCAGCAGCTGGCGAGGCCTGGAATACGTCGAGAAACTCCACGAAGAGGACGCCGAATGATTTTATTGTTCCTGGGATTAAAAAGTTCACCGTAACAGAAGCCAGGAGCACTAGCCACCCCCAACCTCCATCCGGTGGCACCAATTCTCCCTCAGCTGGTGCGGTTTTGACTGAAACAATAAAGTTAATTTTAGATGTAATTGAGTTGTGAGGTAAAGGTAATTCGCACGTTTCAATCATCATTTTATTACTGTTCAAAAGACAGTCGATACTACCAGAACATACGGTAAGGTTTCGCAGCCGATTTCGAAGCAGAAGATTCGTTATGAATAGCTAAAATAAATCATACTGACTTCATGCAGTGTACTTTGATTTTTTTCCCCCGGAAAAAAAGATGGTAATTTGCGAATATAAACAAGACTTCTCTGTATCTCTTTTCTTAAGATAATAGACAAGTAGAACTTTCCGCAAAGTAATGTAATCAGATAGTAAATACACATAGTATGCTAGTGATTTCATTTTCATTCGAGAGAGATAAATCAAATTTCCTGACAACTGGGGCAAATGAACATTGCGAGGATCTTCTATCTACGCAACGTTAACCATTGCCTACAGTCATTCATTAATAATCATTCGCCGTGGAATCGTGAATTCGTACGAAAACAGTTTTGAATAGTTACAGACCGTACAGGTCAGCCATAAATTCGAGCACCTGATGGCTCTATACTCTCAATATTTTAGGTGCCGGACATCTCATTAACAGCAAACGTAGAAAATGCATGTATGAATATAGTAGATACATTCTGAGTTGCGTGTTTCCGTTAAATTAGATCAACATCAGAAAACTAAAAATTAGGTAATCGTAACCGAATTAGGTGCTTTACCCATTTCGTCAAATTTACGGTACGGCAATTTATTGATAGCGAAAAAATCTATATAGATCTGTGTATACAATTGATTGTCATTATCTTACAGATTGTGAACCCTGTTTGAGGGTAGATTCATAATATAAATTATCTGACGTTAATTTTTCTCAACATTTTAAGTTGAATAAAAAACTAAAGACGTTGTTCCACGCGTCTCTCCTGCAGCATACTAATATACCAGCACACGCTGCTAATTATAACTTCCGCGAACATCCGGCAAAATTATGATTTGTTTAGGTCACTAATTTAACATGACATCAACTTCGTTTGCATTTTCGTTTAAACAAGGGTTAATTGCAAATTACGGAATGTAGGTATACCTTTTTGATAAAACCTTGAATACCGTATTAGTAACTGAAGTTATAATCCAAAGACGAATTTAGCCTTAACATTTTTCAAGACAGCTACTTCCTGCAATCCCTTGTCAATATTCTTGTTAATCGTACTCGAAAATCCCCTGAGATCATTATCTAAACAAAATTTAGATCCGGTATTTAAATACGATGTCGGATTGCTGACCACACATGTTATAGTAAAAGACGGAAGTCGCCGATCAGTCTCATAATATTATCTAGCCGCTTGGCATCTGTCGAGTATTTATCAACGTGTCATTTTTTTCGCGTGAGAGTGGATTAGACGTTATAGCTGTACTATACATGATAATTGACAACTAGCCAGCTGGTCACTGACTCATCCACGTGGTTAAACACGTAGAAAAAAAATGTTTTTCAATCATTGTACTCGAGTGGATATCCGACTCTCGATTATCTCGTCCCAAATAAAGGCAGTCGCCAACATCTATGCCGAGGTGGAATTGCAATTTGCAAATTTCATTACGTTCAACAACTTTGTACAGGTTCACGCTATTGAACATTGCGCGCAAATAGTGTTTACCGAAGATGGGGCAGGTCTGTGTCTAGACTTTTTTTTTTATTTGGATCGGGCATCAATAAATTCAATTTTGTACTCAATACGAGTTGTACTGCAACGTCGAGGTATACTGAATTATGAACATTACGTTACGCACAGATAACCATTAATCCTTTTTAGGTCACATACCTTTTTTCTAATATTTAACTATAGTATTCTTGCTGACAAGGTCACATTCGGTAGTTAATCATTCTGAAGGTTAGCAATACAATCGTCTACCCTCACAGTGTCTATTTCCATTCGATAGGTTCCAGCTTTTAAGAAATAAGTATAGATAAATATACTCATTGGCTCGACTACCGCACTTCTATAATAATAGAATTTGTCACGAATATGAAAAGACGAATAGTCCGAAGGTGAATATTGTTTGCTGTACGATATTGACTCAAGCAATTGATTATATCGCACCATTCATATCATGGCCAGCACAGACATTGTAGATATAGTTATTTCATTCACTTAGGGATGCAACTGACAATGAGACTCATGTTCATTTAAAACGCGGATCATTTCTACCGATCATTTGTCAATGATCCTTTTTGAGAGTCTATGGTGTACAATCAACTGCAATTCATTCTCCATGTCGCATTATTGAAATGCGAAACTGAACATATCAATTACATGCGACTATATCGCATGGCAGTGGCCCGCTTATTAAATCGAAACAATCGGTTGACTGATTGTGAAAACGGTCGAGATTAAAATCTGTTTATTTCCTAAACGCAACTATATATATATAGACCGCAAATCGCAATAAATTTTGCGAACTGGATTTCTCCGAAACACATATCTGATTATTTTATATCCACTTACGAAATTCTAAGTGTCAGTGAATTCCAGATTCAAATCATTAGACTCACGAATCGTTGCTGATTTCTTAGGTATATTATAGGAGCGAAAATTCTCATTCTAAACTCAACCCCTGCTTAAACTCAAGACTATATAATATGTACGTGAATTTTAATCGAACAGCACAAGCACAGATGAGAGTTGTCGGCACGAGTCTGTTCGTGAAGCTAGTTTTAATGAGCTGTGTAAAATTCATTCACTAGGCCATAGTACTACGAATAAAAATCTTGATCAACCGCTGGAACCACTGTGCGGATAAAGTAATGGATTAATTGAATTTCAAGTGTTTTCGACCTTTCATTAAGGTTTTAAATTTTTCTGAATATGGATATATTTGCATGTCGATCTGATTGCAAAGAGAAAGGAACAGCGAAAGCGTTACCCTGACCCACATACCGTGCTCCCACTTATAATTAGCTAATCTGCTAATAGTCGCGTGCACAAAGTGATTAATCGACTTAAAAAAAGAAAAATTATGAGTATTGATTCAAAAAAAATGTTGCCGTGTCGCGTTTTTGGTCACGCCAGAAGAGAGCCAACTACGTACCTACTCCGAATTCGAGTTTCTCCAATTCAGTTAATTAGAATTTATATCGTAGTATTATTCTGTAAGTAGCTTAGAGACTTTTGAAGGGAATACGTAGGTACCTACGTAATCTTACCCGCTCTAAAGATATTTCTGGTTATTAAAAGCTCAAGAAGATGCAAAACGCGGAAGGAGTTCATCGAGGTTAATAAAAAAATCTATAATTTTTTCACACGGGTGACAGATCGCGTTAATTTTTTATACTACAGGAAATAACGAGTGGCTTTTTTTTTTTTTTTTACGTGGAAAAATGTAGTAAGTAGTAGGCTATTCTCTCCGTGGTATTGCGTAGACACCGAATACGAAATACAAATTTATTTGAAGGTGTTTAAAAATTCTTGAGGTGTTACATCTTCGAAGATGACAATAACGCGTTTTACCAGCGTCAAAGCATAATGGCGAAGAACAATTTGCATTACATTGACTCTCCAACGGGCTGCCTTTACGTAATGCCGTTTGTATAACATACCAACAATATTATAAACTGTAAGCTAATCATTATTACACAACACGTTTTTATCGCTGTATAGAACTCCCCGACAAATGGATACCATCATCAAGATATACGTCACTCAACGAGTTCGTTACCTTAGAGGAGAAGAGGCCTGAAAGATATCAGCAAGAACTCAACTAGTGGATACAATAATTACATCAAGGAAAAGCATATGTGTATTTCAATCGATTATCGAGGTCGGGGACGTAGAGTTGATATAGTTACAGCCGTAGTTTATAGTGCAAATCAAATGTCAATCAGATTATTGCTCAGCGTCTATGCTGGTACAAAGGGGCAAGATTAAATGACATCGTCTTGTTGTAGGCGTATTCAAACATTTCAACAGAATGAGGGCTAAAAAAATTTTTTCAGTCTTCTTCGGCCCCAGGACACGGGTCACATTCCTCTGTATCATCGCTTGGAGATAACTCCGTGACCCCGATTTCTGAGTCATTTGATCCATCTCCTTGTTTTCCGGACTCTCCACCGCCTGCACTTCGATCATCCGATGTTAATTTACTGACATCCGAAGTGCCCCCAACACTATCAGCTTGACTAACACCCTCAGTACTCGTACCCTGAATTCCATAGCTAGATCTTTTCGAACTACTCTCTCCCGCAGAGATGGGCACAGCGGTATCCGCTATCGGTTTTCTGATTTGATCTCCTCCGCTAATATCTCTTCCTGATAAAACGACCAGAATTGTTGCACAGACAACGATTGCCAAAAATGTATATATGATGTTCCAGAAAAAGCTGGTAACACAGCCAGAAAGTTCGCTGTAAACCATCCAAGCCGTTATACAACACAGAAGGGTTCCTAGACACCACGTAACTCCGCGCATCATCTTGCAAACACTTTTTCCGCAGTGTCTACCAGCATCTGTTAACCAGCATAGTCTGCTGATGTTCGGATCAGTTCCTGTTTCCTGGCACGATGGATAGTTGTTATGCTGTTGCTGACGCCTGACATTAGCGCAGTTAGTACAGCGTCGTGGCATTGTAACAAAATATCAAATAATGTTATAAAATTAGGAAAAGATTCTTAACTTATTATCGTCGCCTTAGTTTTCCCGTTCGCATATGTCAGGATTTGAAAGGTTCCAAAAAAACTGCGCAATATTTATCTATTTCGAGTTGTCATTCGGTTTTGGACGTCACTTCTCTATGATACATTCGTTTAAAGTGTAACATTCAGCGCAGGTTATTTTTGAGGTTTTCTCAAAATACGAGATTATGATTTTTGGCAGAAGAACAACGCGCGTGAAAAGCGCGTAAAGTATAACTGTCTGCGCTTAGAAAGAAGGAGCACTCATTGAGCAACCTATGCAAATAACTTTTCAGGATCTACGATAAAGTTAGAAAAAAATATAGTCGTTCCTCGAATTTTAGCTATTTTTTTCTACAGTTTCGGTGTACGAATTCGTCAATATTCTGAAGCTTATCTCCGTTCAGTAGCGCAGCATAATTCTGTTCAACTCGATCATAGATCCTCGAATTTTTCTGATCTCCGAGTTCTTGATTATCAATGAAAGATTCAAAGTTGTCGGTTATCTGACCCTCGTAAAAAGATATCTTTTCCTCGGGGGAAAGAGAGTTTTGGCAAATCTCACAGGGTTGCAAGAATCGACCCTCTGTCGTATAGTTAGCTGCTACACTTTTTTGATCTCGATCTTTTGCGGCCCAACTTTCTTTCGGTTCAGATTTCGAAATGTTCTCCACGTCTGGGCAACTCGCAGCTATATCATCGAAAATTTCACGACTAGTTGATTGGAGTTTTGGACCGCTGTTGCATAGCCGTAAATGAGACGACTGGTAATACAAAGCTGAACGACGTTTAGGTTCTGTATTGATTTGTCGCAGGTATTGCAGATGGTTTGCGTTACGAGTTCTTTCTTGGAGAATAACTGAAAGCACTAATGCCTGCAGTGCCAAAATGAAGGCGGAGATTCTGTTCATTCCAAAATCGAACGGGCCGTTCCGAAGAGCTGATAAAGATGTGATAAGTTAAGATAAGCTTGAGATAAAACTGATTCATGGAAGTCTGTGAAAAGACGGATCAAGCGTGGTCCGCCGAAAAGGGTCAAACATTTCTTTCGCCATGCCTGCGCTCAAAGTAAAAGATCAGCGATAAATTAATGTGGAACTTTACTTCGCACTTTTTCCTCCAATCGGATATAGGCCAAATATATGAAAAGACACTTTTACAATGATTTCTTAAGAGCGTTGAAGATACGAAGGAGGAACGTTAGCTTTATACGAATCATTGGAGGGATCGAATGATCACGTCATTTGGACAGATAAAAATTGACATGTGTATAGACGATATAGTCCCCGCTTTACCCGTCATTCATGATAATGTATAACACAGTGATCAGTTGTCAAAAATGTTTAACGATGTATTACCTTTCACTGGGACAATAGTTTTTGATCATCTCGAAAATGGAATGCCCACTTTTATAGCACTCAGATATGAAATGTCGAAAAGTTGAATTGGTCCATCGTATTTCATCGAGTTTGTGGAACAACGAGAGTGAAAAATATAAGACGCTATATTTACGAAAATCTATATACTGTAAATTTAGTTGAATTGTTATTATCAGTAGTGTACTGCGTGAAATTTAGCGAATCTTGTTGAAACTGAAAATGGATAACCTGTCAAAGGTTTGTGGCGGTGAATGATAGCCGACAATCGATTGTTCGTTGGAGAAAACGAAAAAGCCAATCGCACTGGCTACGGTTCCATGAAAGATTACGTTTTCCATTGATAACGGGCTCAGAGATACAAGAAGACTGGTGGATTGAAGAAATAAATACATGCATCGAGAAGAGGATTTATTGATAGAATTGAAAGAAATTTTCGTCCAAAGGTATTTATAAAGAAATACTTCGGTTAAACTGAATCATAGAAGTCAGAAAAATTCATAAGTCTCTTATTTGATTATCTAAAAATATGATGAGTGAATACCTGTCGATAGTCACGTGTTAAATTGCGTATAAATAGTAACTGCTTTACTGTATGAATCATGTTTGAAGATCTCGGATCTAGATACCCAATAATTTATTTTAATTACTTTCGCGAGATTAGAGACTGTCGATAGCGAAGAATCAGAATATTAGATAGATATCTCTTCTAAGTGGATAAAAAAAATCTTTCGTATTTTTTTGTAATTCAGTTGTCCGTTTATTCAATTGAACAATCTCGTTGGCATCGTGGAGGAGACTAAACTATGTTCAACACGATTCAGTTTTACTCGTAGGTGTGAAATTGACGGCCTTCGAACGACGCGTGGAAGCTTTCATTGACAAACGAACGGTATACGACGACAAGACTAGAACTAACTGATAGGTATAGAGCTAAACGTAAAAGGGTGAGTTGAACAGTCGGTTGAAGTACGTTTTTTCGGTGCGTAAAAATCGCTCAATAAAATCAAGATTATAATAATAAATTAGATTAGAATAACGATTTCAGATTATTACAAATTATTGCAATTGCGGATACCGGGCGTTTGGCTCGTTAAACGAAAGTTGGCATGTGCGTTGCTCGACAGTTACAGCAAGTGAATTTCAATCCGAATCAAAATAGCCTGCGAATTTCAAGAATCGTAACACAGTTATACAAAATCTCTGCACTATCTTCCGGCTTGACAGGTGCTCAATAATATCAGACATTTATCTGAGCTATAAGAATGAAAGAGAAATCGCAATGCAAAGCGTCCAGTGGGAAGTAATTCCGAAAATTTTGGCAAGCACAGATTGAGCAACAATAAGTGTAAAAGAAAAATAATCGAGATCAGTCCTCGCACCAGTCCCAAATATTTTTCTCTCGAATTTGGAAGAGGATCGATATGCTGTATGTTTGTTCAGTATATACCGTGCATTTTTGTGGCTAGCGCACCGTACCTGATTGCCGGAGATACCCGAACGTATGCAAACGTAGCAGCAAACAGCTCGTCGTCAAGCCTCGGAAGAACAAAAGCTGTAGAATGTATGTTTGTTTGCACATTTCTAGCGTACGTTGCGTACGTTAGTGTGTCTTCGGCAATCAGCCATGGTGCGCTTCCACGAAAACGCACGGTATAATACAAACCTAGTCCTTGACACTATAATCCACAAATCTGACAATGTAGAAGTATAAAAACCTCGAAATATGTAGGACTGCAGATTATAGAAGTATGCAACAAAGCTATACAACGAATGGAAAGTAACAGTCGTTTCACATGCAGTGTATAATAATGATCCACCGTACGAAGGCTAGCAGAACTTCGAGTGGAGTGGATAAAGTTAGATAAGGTTAGATATAGATTGTGTGAGTTATAGTTTCAGTTAGACAGCTTGACTCGCCATTATACACAACTAGCGGTTGTTGGTTACAGTTTTTTTCCTCATGAGTCACTAACAACGAGAAAATCTGGGATCTGAGGAGCTGCTACTACTGCAGTGAACACATGCGCATTGCAGTTGTGAGCTACGATCTACACTTGAAATGTAGCTAGCAACGTCTATATTCAACATTCTTAAATTGCATTTCGGCAACAGTTTTCATTTGCCTTTAGCCATTCGAACTCTCAATCTTCGGAGTTTATTACTGGAGTCGACATGACCCCAAACCTAATTACCTATTTTTAGGTGGTTTCTTGTCAACAGATGAGCTGTACCTTAGATACTGTTGACTCTGACATGGGTGTAACGCATGGAAAGGATGCCATCGTTACTGATCATGAAATGAAAATAGCTCTTCCAAAAGTAGGTAGGTGGACATATGATTCGCGCAAAAGCAATTGACCTTTACTGGCCAGATGATAAATTTGATTGGCATCGTAAAAACGATGAGGCTAATTAACGCGGTGACAGCTATTGACTCTATACGAGAAATTGCGTTATCTCGACAGAATTGAAACGGCTAATGATATATCGATAAAAATATCCTCTCCATGGTTTCTAGGATACAGAATTTACCCTTCACCGCTTCCTGCGTAGATACAAGTTACACGATTCAAACTTGGAAAACTTTAATCAGATCAGATATTCCACGGTTAATAATATAGCTTTAGATTACCGCAGATAGTCGAGGCACTGGCGTAGCGCGTGAACAGGCAAAGGCAAAGTATATACTGTTAATGCCTTTTCGCTGAAAAGAACACCCTCACTGTATAAAAGCCTTAAATCAAACGTGGATATAAACTGAAATTGTCAAATTCGAATACCAATTTTATATCTCTATATGAATCCAGGGCACGTTTTCAATCTTGAATACGAATATGTTATCTGAAATAATTTACACGTTCAACTCGATGAATAGCAGAATCGCTTCAGTGGTATTCCGCCGATCAACGAATCACCGTGCTATGACATATTTTAAAAGAAAACAGCCGCATATCAATCGGGTATGAAAATAAAAATGGGAGTTGAAAAAATCACTGCGAAAACGAGGCTGGTGGCGCCTGGTGCTTTTAATAGTCGCTGCATAAGCTTGGCGCACTCCTGTCTATCGATCTGCTAAAATTCGACGCGGATGTTCCTACGCTTATTGCTGATGTCACGTCTTATTTTTCCGCATTTTCAACCCCTGCAGAATAGCTATACTTCAGACCCGAAGCTCGGTGGGTTTCGGTGACAAATTTGAGACAATCACACTCCGCATCGTGACGTTTACCCTCACGGTATTTACGACTCAGACCGACAATGTCCATAATATTAAAAGTAGGTAAATTTGGTACGTCGGTGTTCACCAGATAACTGGAGGTAAAAAAAAAAAAAAGTAGGTAAATTACACGAAACGTATAGAGCTATACAGTTTTCGATGAATTAGGAGTAATTTTTTCCGCGGGTTCTCTGTTCTCTAGACTTTCAATGGGTTCCACTCCCTGTTTTCTTGTCTTTGAATTCACTTTCGCCCACTAACTTCGAACACTTTGTTCCTCCACGAATTTTGCGGACAAAGAAAATAAGTACATGTCTATCATAATTCTGGAGATCCTTGAGTCAGTCTTTCGAGAAAACTCAGAGAGGAATTGAGTGTGTCTAGGTATAAGTATATTCATTCGCTGATTCGGCAAGGTGAAGTTTTCTCGTGGGTTATAACAGTTTTTCAATATTATTAAGAGCGTTGATTCTGCACACCCAGCTGTCCTACGCATCGATTGTTGCCAGGGCCCCGTACAATCACCTCGCGAGTTTAGCGGCCAGCTAAAACCAAGCCTGGAGTAGCAAAGAGGCGTTTTCAGGGCGGCCGGTTTCTGGCAGCGGTGTCGACGGCGACGGCGCAATCCGAGGTGACGGCCCGCGGAGCTGTGGGTTTATTCCGTTTGACTCGTGGAAATTTCCATAGCACCTATCTGGAGACCACCGAGGCCAGTAAACTGACAAAGAAGGAAGGTTTGGCAAGCGCGATATTTCATCTACTGACTTGCGTAAGATTCACGGAAGCAAAAATCGTCACATAACTTGGGACACAGCGACACGATGTGGACGAAATTGACGAAAACTCAGATCACGATAGATTTCATCACGTGCAAATATAGATCGTGATTACAAATTATTATTATTTTGTTGTTGCAAACTGTTATGCAGTGATTATGCAGGATTCCAAATTTTATATGTATCTTTCAAATTCTCAGTTCAAGTACATGTGAGATGATTGGCTGAGGTCCAACCGAAACGTCATGCCAAATAATAAATCAAGAATGAGATAACCGACCCGAAGATCTCCAATTTATTTCATCCATTCGGTCAAATAAACAACAAAACGGTAAAATTTGACCCGAACCTTAAACCATTCAATAAAATATAACCCCGGCAGTAGCTTCAGCTTGGTTCACAAAGAAACGTCAGGTCTCGCGTCTCTCTATAAATATAAAGGTCTGATCAATTGAGGTAACTGTTTGAGTCAAGCGTAGGTCACTGTCTTGTTTGTCTCTCGAAGGCTATTGTCCTTCAAAATTATTGCCGGGTTAATAAATATACGAGAAATAAGACAAATACATATAAGTAAAAAACAATAGTTCTTAACTTTTGACCTTACTGATTGATTAGAAACGAAGATTATTTTAAATAGCTTATATCCAATTGCATCGTAGTATTGCTTGGCCAACTGCATATTCTCAGGGGTTACTTTACAGGCTGTTAAATCGTTGGCCCTTTAACTTTGTGGAACAGATTGAGCTGTGTTACTTTTTATCCACGATGTCTAGACGCTTAGCGTAGCAAATAATACGTGAAAAGTAGTAAAGCTCGCTGAAGAAGATGCTGGATGATTCGACGTTAGAATATTGTTTTTTTTTTTTTTTTTTTCTTTTGTTTTCACGGTCTGCGTATGTAAATGGACACCACATTGGCAAAGCCATTTTGAGTATATGATATACTTTTATTATCTCTTTCACTTGCCCTCTTATACATATATCGTAGTGATACTGAGCGAAGTCTGAATAATACTGAGACTTTGAGAGGGAAGATAATAAAAGTCTCTTATATACTATATACGTAAACATATGCTACTAAATTCTTCAGACCATACAGAAAACTGGCTTTTGTCCATAGTTCAAAAATTATCCACCCAGAGAGATATAATATATATGACCTTTTTCGCTATATTCTCTGAAACATATGTATAACAAGTTTTGAAACGAATGGTATAATTTAAACTTGTCGTTGTTCTTTAATTAGGTGTAATTCCGGTCGAGGGGTTTATGGACGTTTGAAATTATATTCCTATGCTTGCAAGCAAGCTCAGTTTGTCAATCCCCCTGGAGAATGGGGTCGTACAGATTATACCGACAATGAGATAGATGTTGGTTTGCAAACCACACGTATGTACCTTTGCCATAGCACGTTTCGAGCTTATCACGTTTGAGGGTAATTCATTCAGAAAGGATTCTCATGTTCTTCGATGAAACAATCACTCTGCTTGACCAACCACAACAGACAAGGGGGTAGCAAGTAGCAAGAAAAGGTCAGGGTCAATTTTTGTGCGACAACTACGTGCGGGTGCGTGTGTGTGCAATTTATATACTTTGGCCAATGGACAGATTATTCGCACGATAGGCCAGCGAAAAATATGTCATATAGGTATACGTTTAAAATTTTTATGTGCAAATTCTGTGCGGTATGACCTGCATTGTGTCGACTTGATTTAAGTGACATAACACGCACAGCGGTAATTATTTACGTTCACGATCGATTTTACGTAATCAGTTGTGTTTCCATCCCGAAACTCTGTTACGCCAAAGTCGTTAATTTATGTGGTGTGATCAGGGTGTATAAGGCCGCCTTCGAACATCTCATCGATTTAGTCGAGTCCTTAAATCGATCGGTTTTTTTTTTTTGAGTGCTGCATTCGACGTGATAAAAAAATTACCGTTGTGCGAGTCACACAACATTTTTCAATTCCATTCTTACTAAGCACGGTCCTCGTCATGTCCCACGTGGGCGATTACCCAATCTGTTGAAGACCAGTTTGGCTACTACTGAAAGTAGCTACTTGTCAGGAACGACGGAGATGACCAGAGATCATTCCAGTTTTAAATATTGTTTAGCGCCCTTCGTTACAGTATAATATTTGAACGTTCATTAGTTCTGAATGTTGACAAGGAGTTAGGCGAAAAACAGACGCTGGTTGATACGTAGCATAGAATTGGTGAATTTATTTCCAATTACAAACACGAATTTGAGATTCTCGCGTGCCTTGTGGAGAAACTTCCGGAACTATAATGTCCAATTCTTTTTTCAAGTCCGGCGAAAATGCCATATTTCGCATTGTTCGTAAATTTATTGGCATCTAGATTGCAGTTTTTAAATTCAGCGGTGCAAAATTAATTTCACACGTTATCTTTGATAGCGATCCGACGAAATGAAGAGAATGATTTTGTGATGCATCAAAAACCGCGGGTAATTTTTCATTAAACATGTTCCACGAAAATTGACTAACGAATCCTGAACAACGTTGTATTTCTCGGTTGTTAGATTGATCAATTGATTGCTTTGCAAACTTGGCGCTATTACACTACTCGACTAATCAATTAGCGACGAATTATGAACCGTTAATCACATTTTCCGACTCCATAAAATGATTTGAGAAGCCAGCCACGACGGAAACAAAAAGAATTTGTCAAACGGTATACACAAAGAAAAGTTAATTTTGAATTTAAAAAGATGTGATCTGAAGTTATCGCGAAAAAAGGCTGGGCTAGCAATTTATGCAATTTTAAGTAGAAAACAAAATCTAAAATGTAATTAATGACGGGCTGATGAAAGCTATGAATCTAGTATAGAGCACCGATTTTATCACCCCGAAAGAAATAAGCTGACTATCACTTCTAAGCAGCGTGATGTCTAGCTGCAGGGATTGAGATGTTTATTTTTTTTTATAATGCAGAACGGCGAACAAAGAGAAACACGCGGTGTCTGACGCGTCCAAGTCACAGGCCCCACGACCCCCAGGGGTTGCTGCTCGCAGCTCGAGTCGATACGCCCGCTGCTACGAAAAGCCGCCCGCGTTGCCTCCGGCCGACCACTACGAGCTGTGACTACGAGGACACTAACTCCTTCACCGCCCGCGTGGTAGCGTTGGCGTATCGTGCGCATTCGCCTAGCTACATACGGCTGTTACTACTGTGTAATTTTTATGATAGTACAGAATGGAATAGGGGCCTTCTATGCGCGGTAAATTCTCGGAATAGAGGCCCCTGGGTTTTGATCAATTTTTTTGAATAAACTGTCGCATGTTGTAGCGATGGTATTGAGGAACTTATAAATTTAATTTTTTCCTTCAGAATATCCCCTGGACTTTTGGTTACCCACTAAGTTGATATATATAGCGACTGAAAAAGAGAGTACGTCAATTTTATCCTGGATAAAGGTCGACTCAGCGTTTATTATCAGCGCGGTTGTTATTTTTAGATTATTTTCCTTTGACGACGGGTATAATTAGGAAAACGTAAGCTTTTCTTTTATACGTTAGAGTCATTCGTTGCAGCGTTCATTTTGAAGTATTAAATTGCGGTCGATAATCTCTTGAGCTAATTCTTAAACGCACGATAAACTCTATCACTGAAGTAGAATGATTCACATTTCTCAAATTCTGAAATCATCATTCACGAAATAAAAAAAAAAGTGTTCGCTTCAAGTACTTGAAGCGCTATATTCCACTACCCTCGTATATTGGTATTGGCTGATGGTATTATATGATCGCTTTTGACATTTCCACCGATAAAGACATTCTGGAGTAAATTTCTTGCAATATCGACTTTATGAAAGGCAATATATTTTATGTTATTTTTGCGAACAGGTAAAAGAAAAATTACATAATAGAGACTCAATTATGTGGAATTAGCAAGACTTCAAATTCAATAAAAAAAAAAAATAGTAAAGACGCACGGGTATCAGCATTGGCGGTTGTATAATATCTCTGGTATTTTTCCGAGCGTAAGATGTAAAGAAGCGGGAAATAATGGCCGGAATGTATAGCTAGAATTGTGATGTGCTGATTGGCGTTGCTGCGGAGGCTTGCGCGACTTTGAGGAAAAAGATGAATAAAATCGTACAAAAATTTCAATGGTAATTTTTTCGTGGAATAGGTCAAAGTAATGGTATAATGGTATAAAAAGTCACAAGATCGAATATAAATAATCATGTATTCATTTTCTCACATAGCGTATTGGTTTTCAAGGCTATCGCTTCAGGGCCCTGACATTCAGTAGACATTAAAACAAGTAAATATCTAAAAACAAAGTTGATTTCGATTTACAGATATAGCATATCGCCCAGTCTCGAAGGAATAATCATCTACCTCGTAATTTTACATAACTTGACCAATTTTAGAAATGGTGTTCTATGTCTTTCCAAATCACGATACGTACCTTTACATATAACAGCGAAAATACAGAAAGGGTATATGTCTGAACGAAATCAAGCAGATGGAATTGTAGAAGAATTTAAAAACGGGTTTCATCTTGGAAATAGATTGCTCAAAATTATCTTCCAGCAAAGTTATAGCTCACCGTTTCCGCATTTGTTGTTAAATTTTCCAAGTGTTTAAGGCTAGAGTTTGACATTGCGTTATACGTATAATAAACATTATTGCGTGCTGAACGATCTATCGCTAGTTACTCGCAAGTGCTTGCGGCAAATTGTCGCGTGTACTAATTACGCTGAAACTTTTACTATTTTTTTCTTCGTCTTCCCGCATCTAATCTATCTCCCCCATCGATCTGGCCTGCAGTATTACACGATATAATAATAGCTGTCCTTCGACACGCTAGGCAGGGCAGATATTCGTATCATCATGGCCAGGCCATTTTTAATCACTGCACCCACAGGTTTGAGCAGAGAAATATCGAATCCTTGAAACAACTCAGAGAGCAAAAATAATGTCTGGAAAAATACGAAATTTAGAAATGATCATATCGATCTTCTAAATCTGATAACTTGATTAGTAAATATGTATAAATATAAATCGGTGCAGTTGTCGCCGAAAGTAATGTGGATTTCGACATGTCAGATCGCGTCCGAAGAAAATGATGATAAATTTCTGCAGTTTTTTGATTTAACCGTAAAGTGTTGGTATAATCTATGAGACCTTGGCTCGTGGGTCGGGGGCGGAGGCCAAGGCGTAGGGTTTTGTAAATCAATCGAAACTGTAAGATATCAGCGTAACTCTATAGTACCAACGAATAGAAAGATACGCAAGCGCATGAGGAACCATGCAGAGGGACAAATGACGAATGAACATGCACCGGGTTCCGTTAGTTCGTGAATCGCGTTTTACACGCCACAATAATAATTTCCGGCAAAGTTTCACTGCCATAACTATAGCCCAGCATAAACAATGGGAAGTTACCGCAACCGTATAGTATAATCCCGGAGTTTGTAAGAAAATTCAGTGGGATTCCTGTGTTTCATGTAATTTTATTTCTTCCAATATTCGCATGAGACTAAACAAGATTTGAAATCGAAGTATCTATAGCGATAAAATATCACCGAGCTGAAAGCAAATCCTCCGATTACTTGGAACTGAATAAATTCACGCCAGAAACAAAAGAGAGAGAGAGAGAGAATAAGAGAGAAGCGTACGGCGGAATGATAATTCATTTTTTTGAACATCAGCGCTTTACGCACGTTCTGCAAATACTTGAAAAGGTTAAATCGAACATGTGGATATAGTATGTATATCCAGCAGCTCTGCTGTATCATACATACATGTGCCCATGCGTTATACGTATGCGAGGCATGGCTAATTATATCAGCACACATTTTGCTACAAACCCGTATATTCAAGCCTGTAGTATACAGAGCGATTCTCTGGAAAGTAATGCGCCTAAAAGATAGGCAAGCGCGAAACGCGTGCATTAAGCAGCGTTAAACATCGACGATTGGGTTTCATTTATTACGTGGGAAATACGCGCTTGCCTATCTTTCAGGCGCGTTACTTTCCACAGAATCGCTCTGTATACTTATATGTATACGCAATATACTGGCAACGCGTGCAAATCACGTGGACGTTATATGCTCCCTGCATCAGAGACAAATTATTGATTATTCTGTTATCTAGACCGTAAAACAATCAGCCGGCCATTGAGACCGGAACAATTTTGATAAAAATCATTTGTTTGTTAAGCAATGTGGTATTGCAAAAATATACACTATTATTACTAACTAGTATAAGGTTTCTTCCAGCTAATTACAACTTGATTATTCCCTGCACGTTCGTCTCGATTCTATTGTTAATAATTACATATGCCTCGAGGAAAGTTTTTAAATCCAATGAAATTTATAATCACCGTTAATTATTGTATCAGGAAAAAAGAAAAAAAAAAAAAAAAACGATAAGAAGAATTCTCTGTTACTTTTACTTGAAAAAAGAATCCAGGTCGAAACTCTTGGTAGAGAAATATACGCTCCGTACTATATAGTTCCAGCTGTATTCACCTTATACATCTATACATTCATTCATACATATATACATACATACCTACTTCGTATATATATAATATCATCGTATCTAGGAAGCACGTTGAATATAATGGACCGTAACCTAGTTTTCCCCCCGTTTAATATGAAAATTTCTCTAGTTATCTACATATAGCGATATTATTCCAGTTTCTCAAATGACTTTTACTACCTGAAGTATATTCATAGATGATTATCATTATTATTATTATTATTATTATTAATATTATTATTATTAATATTAATATTCTTTCGTGTATCGCTATCGTGCATGAGAATTAATTTTCTTTTCCTCTTTGTTTTATTGTTAGGAATACGACGTATGTATCGATTCGCACTTATGTTCAACAGGTGAGAAATAATAATAATGATAATAAAATTGCGAAGTATTCGCCTGCAAGTGAAAAAATATTCATGAGATTTAATAACTCACAAAGAATTACTCGTATCGCGTTTGTATATAACTTCTCGCGATGTGTTATTGTGATTTGCGAAATGACTCATATGGCTCAAGGTCTATCCTAATTATTATTTCGACTGGAATGATAATAATCAATGTTTTAAACAGTGAAGTTACTACTTCCGGTCACACATAGGCAAATCATAAATGTGCATACTAGCACTGCAATTCATTTCCTGTATATTGTACATGATTGAATGATAGTCATGACCAAGCAGTTATAATTAGTCAACCAGACTGCCTTTGAGCTTGTAGTAAAAACAAAGGTCAAAACAGTTTATTTCTGAATTTGTTATTTCCTAACTTACACTACCAATATCGCACGTGTTTGGCAAGGTTATAGAAAATTAGAATTAGAAACATTTGCCAATGATTACTACTGACCTTTGCCATTGGTGCGAGTGGTACCGTTTGTTTTGGGGTGATTGTCCTCCCGAGGTTTACGCGGCACCAGCTGATACTCTCCCTTCTTGCAGGGAACCTCGACTTCGCCGATTTTTATTTTTATACCAGTCTCTACGTTGCCTTTCTGCATCTTGATTTTTTCGCTCTTACTTCAACTTGCACTCACTTTTCAATCACGCTTATAGCACGATAATAATTTTACATTAATATCTTGCACACCTTTACACGCGCATTCATACAACCCGCACCGAAACACCGCGTACATCTAAGCATACGATTTTTATGCCGAACCAATATTGATGTACCCATAAATTACTAGTTGGCAATTATTTGCCGGAACTAATCTAGGACTATAAACAAGGGTAGGACTAGATGGTAAATAGTATTGAAACTATACAAGCTTAGACCGCGGGGTCAACGTTCATGAAATGCTGTGTCGAGGGCACTGCCCTCCTCCGTTGCGCCGTTGGGGTTCATAGAGTACAAGTCTTCTGTACAGCAAACTTTTTCGCAGCAGGTTGTGCCGCGTCGGCAACGTGGGCACTTTGAATTGCACATAGACACTGTGTCTCTATTTCTGTATCTCCTTGTCTCTTTCGAATATCAATTCGGAAAGAGAAACGCAACTAACGTTTTGTGGTTTTTTTCTTTCTTTTTCACTTCAAATGTAGTTTCGTTGAAACAACAAAAAATAAACTTTCTCCGATTATTTTGGATTTATTTGATGGAGATAATTGACGATTGCTTTAAACGCGATCGAAGAAGATCAGCTGCTTCGATGCCCCACGAGTTCAGCGTACCAGAACACGTGTGACAATGCTCAGCTCCACTCGTTACTACTACTGCTCAGCTGTTCGACGGGGGTCCTCCCCCTCTTCCATCTAACTCCCTCTTCGGAGTACTGACGACGCCGCAACGCAACGCAACGCAACGCAACGAAACGAAACGCGACGCAACGTCGCGACTCCGTGAGTGGGCTGCGCCGCGCTAGCGCTGACGATTACAGAGAAATTTCTGGTCTGCCCGTTCTTTGTTCGACGACGTCATCGATATCTGGCACGAGCCTCTTTGTTACGTAGACAATGATATTCCATTAGGTATAAATTATAAAACTGAAAATTGGCCGACTTATTTGTGAAGAAAATAAAATCCTCGAACCAGGCTACGCGAGGTATAACATTTTTCGCCACTTCATTTTATCAAAGATCTTGGAGCGGAACAAATGAAACAGAATTAATTAAGATTGATCGGAAATTGATGGAAAATTAATTGACCGATTCGTTTCAGTAAATTTAAGCCTGCGATATTCTTACTTTAGAATCTTAATCGAAAGTCTAACTCGATACCTACGTTTTCCAAATTTTTCGATAAAAACGAACGGAATTTGCAAGGAAACGATATCGTTATCTCTAAATGCGGGAAATAATCATACGTACCAAGATTTTCCGTTACATTTCTTACGGCAATGTAATCAAATGGATATATCCAGTTCAAAATAAAAACGGCAAATTTTTAAATCGAGTACAAGATACTAATGATATTTTTTGATTGTGGATGATTACATTGAACAAGATTATGTGAAATTCTGTAAATTTGACGCCAACATTTATTCCGCTGAAACGCGCCTCGTGTTACTGCGCGGATCAAGGTCTGCACGTCAGGTGAGAGGCTCTCCCATGTTTAACATAGTGTTACTTGGAAACATTTATTTTGCAACAGGAAAGTCGAAGCTCATGACAAGAGCTCGCACAAGATACGTAAGCAGAGATTATGTTACACTTTCTGCGGATAAAAAGTTCCTAAAACATATGAACCGGCTTTATATTAGATCCAGGATTTCACGGCTCAGAGGATATTCCCTTTCCCGAATGCCAGTCGTCAGCTCTAAGAAGGCATGAAAGGAAAGTCCGAGATCGCGAATCAGGTGATAAACCAGATGTGACATACGAGGCATTTTAGGTATACAACTCGATTTTTTTTTGTGGAGGAAACATGGACCAGGTTCTAATTCTCAATTCAGACCATCATGCGAGGCGAAGATAAATGCATTGCGAAATTATCTGTTCGCTCAATTACACGTGAACGTGTTATAAATCCTCGAGTGCGTGTGGTATATTATCCAATTATACAACTTGGAAACATGAAATCCTTTGTGTAAGTATGGATCAAATGCTACGTGATAACCATTCACAGAAAAAAAGGCTTCAGCCATCTTCGAGGCGAAGAAAAATTTTCTCGAACCAAGAACAATTTTCTTGGCTCAAGTTAACTTTTTTTTCTGTGTTGATATATCTAAGGCCCACGGGTAGATCTAACGATGGATAACGCTA
Organism: Tenthredo scrophulariae; assembly: GCA_963978835.1. NCBI lineage: Eukaryota > Metazoa > Arthropoda > Insecta > Hymenoptera > Tenthredinidae > Tenthredo > Tenthredo scrophulariae. Next base: position 13,271,144 of record OZ022227.1, read on the forward strand.
CTATAAATATTCGATAACATCTATGATTCCACAAACTGCAGGTCGAATAGTTTTCCACTCAAAAATTTCCTATGCTGAAAGGTTGAGATATTTATCCATATAGCCTGCCTTTCGGGTCATACTACCTGATTTTTCCTAGAAGACGCGCATCATAGGCATAAGCATAACATCGACAACGACCACCATCGAAAGAGCATGGGACAAAGGTCCAGTCAATCCCTTTCGAGCCAACGAAATCTAGACACGTTTCACATTTTATATATACCTTATGACTTTGATGTACTCTTGACATAATACGTCGCCTATAATTGGTGAATTTGGGTAAAGGTCCGATATAATGACGATGGTGAATGTGATTTATATTGACCAAGTGTACAACTCCATATCGTATTTGTTACAAAGGAATCATTAGCGGGTCATTTTTGAGGTCATCTTTACATGATGTGAAGGCTTGATTGAAAACACTTTAGTTTCTATCATATCATTACCGATGATAAAATATTATTGTGTTGTCCAGGGTGTGGCGTGTGTGAGGTATATTGACCATCAGAGTTTCCACAACTTGGTAAATCAGAAAAACAGGAATGGAATAACACGCCACAATTTACAGCTTCGCAGACAGAGATAAGCGTTATCATCTGTTGACGTACGGATATATAGGAATCTCAACAACTGTTAGCAGACGATTTTCTCACCCATATATTTGGAATACGTTTCATTATTACGCATCGTGGCATGCTATCTAAGTCACATACATGTGCAGTAAACTATAGCATTGCGAAAGTATCAATGAAGCAAGCCTTTCATCATACTTTTGCTAATGTCTACGCGATGTTAGATTGAATTATTAAATGGTTACTGACACAGAATTCATTATAGACAGAGTCAACAATGATAAATTTTTGTCACAGTCACGAGTCAAGTCTTTTGTAATTTTTAATATTCTGTACACCGATTAGCGGAAATCTTTCAGCTGCAGCAATGTCATTGGGATTAGTACTCTATCAGAAATATTTCGTTCAGGATGAATTGTGCAGCTTCATTCGAATAAGCGGATATGATACGGTAGTTTAATGTAATCCTTCTGTTTATCTGCCGTCACATTGCGTCGTATCACGATGACATGGACCCTTACAGTATGATCCGAATAAACGGACTGTGTAAGTTTGTATGTACATCGTCTTCGATCACAGATCGAGAACCTCTACAGTTATAATCAATTGATATGTTATGTATATGTGGTCATTTTTTTCAGTACACCAGACTGAGCACAAATAACTAGGTCACTGTTAAGTTGAGGCTAAAACAACGTTGATATGAGCTTCGGCCTTGTTAGAAAATTGGCACATTAGTTTATAGTGAATTAGGAGCCTCTTTCAAAGTCTTGGTAATTAAAAATTAGACGTGAATTACGCTTGTGTCCACTAGTAGGATTCCAATGTCTTAAGATTAATTTGCCGCGATTCAGCTTTCACTATAGCATCGATCAATTGCCTTTTCCTCTTGAGCAAAATTAAGTGCGAAATCCTGATCGTGACTTGTAATGACTGATGTAAGTATATGCACTGATGAAGAACATATTATGTTTTTATTAGAAAACTTTGCAATCAGTACGTTGATTTCTTCGATATGTTGTCATACGCTGTGTACTTAGTAATCATAATCAACTTTAGATCGAAGTAATTGCCATGTGATGATTTGCGTACGGAAAATCACGGACGTTCGATTACTCTGTAGTTTATAACTGCAAGTCTCATCTTGGTGTACATAATATATAGTTATCTAAAATATGTGGATTTCTAACACGGGTGCCATTATTAGAATTGTTCTTTCGTCTTTTGACAAAATGTTGAATGTTTGGCGGAAAAGTTCATACAATTGTATTCAGAGGTATTTCGATCTGAAGAATTGAAAAATATTTTTTACACCTTCTAAATCCAATCATGATTATGAGTAAGATTGGAATAATACAGTGCATTCATTGACATCGCTATTAGAACGAAAACTGGAAAAAATGAATCTAATTTTGATGTGCCAGTCTTGTTTTTTCCTACGATTGTTTGTCTCGAATGTGACAAACAATATTGTAGCAATGAATCTTTCTATATTTTTATCAGTAGCGCGGTCGATCGTATAAGATCACATAAGCGCCGTATCTGACGAAGACCGTAACATCTTGGTCATAAGATTTATTTTTGGACTACACGAGTCCGACAGTGAAAGAATGAAAGAAATTTTGATAGTTTATAATTTGATGAAAGGTAGATGATAGTAGCAGTTGTTGCTGTATGAAGTAAAGATACTTAGCTTGACGCGAAATGCCAAGTAATTTGCACGTTTGTAACTGACTAAACGGCTTTGACGTTTGACGATCACCTAGGTTGTTTTGATTGCATGTCAAAATTGATCAGGAAGGAAAATAATAGTTATCATGAAGTTATTGATAAGACACTACCACCAGACAAAATAAAAATATACTTGCGTCAACAGATAGAGTACAAATAAATGGCTACAAATTTCTTAATGAAGGAAAAACTTTTCCCTTGAAAAGTTGAAGAAAAACTTTTAGCCAGTTAAATTGAGTCTATAAAATCGGTGGTGATATTTGTAAAAATGTAGTTACTGAAAATGTCGTTTTAGAAGTAACCCTAATAAGTGAGGCAAAATTGAGTGATTGATCGCTAAAAGTTACATAACAACTTGATAAACATACACCAGAGAGATTCCACGTGTTTAGATACACGTGACTTGATAAGCATTCGTGTGATCACGTGTTACTGGAAACGTGGAAAGCCGCGTTTGTCGCTGTTAAACAATACATTGTTTACGCTACAACAAGTCTACTAGCCAATTCTCTATTTGTTCCTGGAAAACTTGGGCTAATCGATACATACAGCAGTAAAATTTGTATCCAAAAAAACCACACACGTTCGATAGTTTCGTAGCAGTGAACTTTATCATTGAATTAATTCGGCCCAATTTTATCTTCCGCATACAGAGAACCAACGATCATAACTCACGTCGATCGTCTAGGAATGCAAGCATCGGTAAATAAGACGATCAAATGTTTGCTCGACGATCGAGGAGATGACTTTCGTAAATAGTCTTCATTATACTTGCGTTAGTCATTATCCAGAGATAGTTGTTTAATCAAGAAGATGGCCTTCGTATTTTTGCGTAGATCCCAGACCTCACGATATCAATAATAACAGAAAAAAGTACTAGTGAATAAAAGTGATATGTGAGATCTTCTCATATCGAACCGTTCAACATTTTATTCAATTAATTTTATAGTTATGGGTTTGACACGAGTGAAGCTTCAATGACAACTTAATTGTATAATATAAGGTGTCCTTACCAAACCCTGTACTAATTATTCGTGGTGATGATATAACGCGTTATTCAACCTCATTTTACAATGGAAAATCGAGTATAATCAACTAATGGAAACCATTAGATTTTGCGGTCACCTGTTTCATTTCACATAATTACGCGAAGGCTGACATAACTCGGTTCTCCACGTGTGAGAAAGCCGACTTCATCAGTCGCTTAAATTTTTGAAAATTGGAAGTCTATGGATTGGAACATTTACTTAACTAGAATCACATGCGCGCTGAAGCAAATGTTCGACTTTATTTCAAGTGAAGATAAATTCATCGTACAATGAATTTAATACATATTTGATTCAGTTTTTATCTTTTGATCGATAGATCGATTTGTTTTCCATAATATTACCATTACACTTTTGAGGCAAGGAATCGATTATTCAACCCCGGATCCTTTATTTCAACCGTGACCCTCGTTTTTGAAATTCATTTTTCACCGGCGCGACCTTTAGATTCTTTCCTGAACGCGCTCGAGAGGCCCAGTCTACGTATCTAAAAGTTAATTTCCTCATAGCCCGTCAATTTTCAGATCAAATTTCGGGGTGCTTATTCTTTGCTAATTTCACTGGCAAGGACAAAAATATGACCATGTGCCTTATAACGCATTAGGTATACGGCACATTCTCGATAACATTAACTATATCGAATGTTTTGTAAAATTTCGATCGTAGTACTTAGAATGTATGTACAAACTTGCTAAAGTGTTATCGCTACTTCGTGCTAATCATTTGAACACACGGAAGTACTTATAGTGTTTTGAATTATGAGGTGAGGTGAAATCATATTACGTTTGATCAACATAAATATCATGCCGTGCTTGTATGTATACCGTAAGCGAGCGTGCTGTGCACAATTCTTGTAAGCCGACAAATCCAGAAAACACATTAGTCCGTATTCAGTAGCTACTATTAGGCTTGTCCGGCCTGTAAGTAGTATAGTCTCTGTCACTTGAACTATACTAATCATGAGCACGACAAGCCTAAACTTACTCCTGGATACGGACCATTGCAGTTTTCGGCCACACTGTCACTCGCGTGATATTTATTATAACTGAACACAAAGTAAAGACCGTGTGCCGAAGTTTAGTGGCATTAATCTAAAAAACTCAAAAATTAAAACATACACGTAATCACTGTTATATTGAAATATATTTGCTGTAATCTACTAGATTTTGCATGTGTCGAACACTCCCACTCATCATTTTAACATGCAACTCGCACATGCTATTCTCACGTGCAAAAAAGGTGTCCATGCCGTGGACGCGTGTCTAGTACGTGGAAAGAATTTATATAGTAACCTAACGGTGTCTTGGCTGATAGGCACCTTAAATAATTCGAGTTCAGTTTGTACGATGAGAACGAGGTCCGATGAACACGTGCCAATTTTGGTCCACGTGAGCAGTGGGTCAAAGCACTTGTCTTACCATACAACACCGTCTGAATCTGATGCATGAAATTCATCGAGCCTTGGGACTAATTCATTACACACCAAGCCAGAAGAACGTGGAATGGTTGCCAGAGGCTCGGATTAATTTGCAGTTACGAATTGGTCATAGTTCTATCTGTGACACAATGTAAAGCTTGGTAATTGCCTCCTTTAGCAATGAGTGATAAGGGAAGTAGATTTTTGATGCTCTAACCATGCTCAGAGTAAATGTCTATATTGCTTGAAAAAAATAACGAAAAATTTCTGCATACTCGTAAAAGTTTGCAGAAAGTGGGATCAGAAATCACGCGAGTGATATCATGAGGTCAAACTACAATTGCAAAATACGTGGTTCAGTTTATAGCTTTATGAAAGTTTGAAGTTGTTCGATTACGCTTCAGTTTGAATTTTTAACGAGTTGATTGGATTATAACTTGCAGAACTGATTACCGCAATCAACGATGCGAAATTAAGGGAGATTATAACAAGACACACCAATGTAATACTCAACTTTTTCCCTTGTGTGTTTCTTTTTCAGCATGTCTTGTAGGACGGTATGCATACCTATGTGTACAATATACGATACCTTCATGAGCATTAAATAAATTGTTTTCGTAGCCAGAACATCATTTTATTCCTTCAAATATTTTCGCCAAGCTATACACGTGTGTTAACAGCTACTACTAATATATAGTGGCCGGTTTACCTATTCGTGGCATTTAATATGGTTCATAAAATGATTATAATTCTCGTGCTCGCTCATTACACACACGATTACATCACAATTACTGATTTCACTCCGGATAAAACTTGATTTAATTTACTAAATTAGTAGTTTCGGAATTTCCTACCCGCAGAAGTCTCGTTGAACATCAACACAGGTCAGTTTTTCTTTGCAACTGAATCTGTAATTATTTTCAGTTTGAAAATCATTCAAAGATTACAAAGATTAATTTTGAATTTCTGTTAGGAATAAGTTTAATTATTGATGGCATTTTTACATACATATAGTACAGCTACAGCATTTATTTGGAATTTATATCTCATGGCATGAAAATTCACACCATCGCAACAAATTACATTCACAGTAGCTGATCACATCATGAAATACTCATAATATAAAGAAAAAAGATAAAAATAAAAGTCATGTAGAATAAAAATGAAAAGTTCAAGTCAAGTATTGCTCTTATCATTTGTGAAAATGAAATTTAAACTGATACTGCGACGTCGATTTGATTGATTAGCTGCAAGATTAATTGAAATCGTGGTCATTATTTTGATAAGAAATTTATCATCTTTTCGAACTGAAAATCTATTTCTGATTTTTTATTTTGCCAGGGAATATCGCAATTAAGAAATAGCTGTTACCACTTCAAGTACGAATCTGAATAGGATTCAAGAACTTGTTTGAATATATCTTATCGATCTAGTCCCACTCAGAATGAGTCATCACTTCCAAATTTCAAATCTATATTTGGAAGTGATTCGTTAAATTGACCAGTTGACTCATTTTTCCTGCATTAAATATCTGAGTTCGGAACTCAGTGAATGTGAATAGCTTTTGATCGGTTACAAAATACTTCCTTCGTATTCTTCAGCCGATGTTAAATTTGTCCTGAACTTTTGCCAAAAGATGTGTCGATATGCGGTCAAAAGCGTTGCCACGGTTCCTTTGATTGCTACAGCTGGAGAACGCTCTCCTACCTGGTGGAAACTCTTTTTCTGTTGTTTCCGAAACACAGTCTTCGTCATTTTCATTGCTGAGATATGAGGGATGCTGAACACGCAATAGCTTACGACTCGGTGATATGATGCAAGGTTCGGAGCGCCGCAGACTACAGTACTTTAGGAAGCATTTGGTATCCGCTGAACCATTCTTTCCACCTTGATAAATTCCATTTTGAACAAGAGTCTGCACTTCTTTCACAAATTTACGGGGAAATTCATTCTCCGATTTTTTGGTGGTATTCAAATTGGAATCTCTCATGCCTTCGCCCACAAAAAACCCGTCCATCTTTTCTGGAGTACAACTTGTATACCATGGGGTCAAATCGAGACTTTTTGGTGTATTATTACTGACAACTGGAGTTTTCGCAATATATGGACCCTGTACAAATGGTACCTCACATCTGTAGACAATAGTGTTTTGTCCACCCGATGGCAATCCTTGATCTTCTGAAGATACGTCCGTAGACGTGTTCGTCGGTACAGGAGCTTTTCTGCATTTCTGCGTGCAACTCGCTGGAATGCAAAACATCGATGAATTGATGGTTATCTTCCTTGGAGAGACAATGGTGTTTATCGTCGGCTCGTATCCAGGATTCACATCATCAGCTTTTGAAGAACGCGAAGTATCCGTTGAGTCGCTGACGTCTTTGGGGTTTGCAGAATTTTTGAGTTCCTGGACCTCCCTAGACTGATCTGATACTGTCAGTTTTTCGTCTTTGATATCTGTAATTGGTACAAACATATGTGTCCGGTACCAGGGTGAGTATCCAGGGCGGTTATGACTGGCCATCGAATCAACATTGACGGTAACCTGAGAGCCATCCACAGTCGAACCATTGGAATTTTTTCCGATCTCTTTTTTCTTTGATTCAGCATGTTGTGCAAAGCTATCTTCCCGGTTTTTATCCCGCTTCGTAGGGCTTGATGGCTCGGACATTTCTTCATTTTTATAAAACGAGGCGAAACCAGCTGGCGGATCAATACCCGCTATTGTAGACGATGCTATTCCTAAGTCTTTACTCTCCAACTCCTCAATATTTAGTAACGGTATCTGGTTTGAAAAAACCTTAGGTTTATAGCTGCCATTCGTCGGCGTAGGAGTCTGCGGGGAGTTCAATCGTAGGAGACTGTTTTCGCTGATAAGAGATTCCGAATCATTTTTATGCGCGTCTAATTGTAAGGGTGGCTTTAATCTTTCTTCCCTCTTGGGTCTTCTTTGCTGTTTTTTCTTGCATTGAAACACTGTATTATGATTAATCCGACTAATGAAAGTGCACGATGTAACTAATGCCATCTCCGGGGATGCATCTAGCATCGATGTACACTGTACAGTGTGTCTCGAGACCTCTGACACATCGGCGTTTTCCCCACTGTCAGAGCTGTACCACGGTGCCCCAAAAGCCGCCGGGTATCGCCAAGCCTCCAAAGAAATGACATCAGCTGACAATTTCTCAGTGAGTTCGCAGCTCTCTTTCATCTCGTTAATGATTGTCGAATTTCTCTGAGGGGCAGACGGAGCATAAGATTCCTCGGAATTCATATAAATAGCTCTTTGCTTTATTCCTTGAAGACTCTCAGCATCCTTACACAGAGTTTCGGTGTAGTATACGCCGTTTTGCATTCTGCAGCTTCCATTGTGGCACTTTATCGTTATGCGTTGATCACGTTTAACTTGAACATGTCTTCCACACGACCCGGGGCTGACGGAAGCCTCTTTCGCCTCCGCAGCAGCCTTTCTACTTCGATGTCTCTCCCTCTTCTCGCGTTTCGCGACACATCGTGTGCACACGCACTTCTTCTTCGTTGCCACAGTTTTCGGGGGTGATTCTTGCGGAGAATTTCTCATTTTCAGATAGGGACAGTTGCATTGACAACAGACGAGTTTAGCTTCATCGGGAATTTTGCTCACCGGAATCTTGGATGTCACTGCTTGAGCTCGTCCAGCCGCGTGATGAGATCTGCCCGCTGGTTTGTACCGGTTAATCAGTCGCTTCATACATGATATCATCTTCGGTTTTGAGTTTGTGGATTTGTGCACTGGGTTCTCGTTACGACTCTGGTCGACATGTTCCCCGTGAAAGGTATTCGCAGGAAACGAAGTACCACCAGTAGGCCCGAAACCAGCACGCCCATTCTCTGCACCAAAATATTCTTGCATGCCCATACACGGAGATACATGAACACAACCACACGACAATTGCGTCACGTTTAGATTTTGATTTAAGTTCTGTCTTCCACGATTACAAACCGTCTCGTTACAGGGCACGTTAGTAGTCTCGAAGCCAACTCTTTTCTTCCTGCCATTGCTATTCTGACAAGCGCAAGCAGCGTCCTGAATAGAAAATTGTTCCTGGCAATGACAACCGCATGGATGACAAGGTATTGTCATTTTGTTCAGATTCGAGTGTACCTGCTGTTTGTAAAAGCCATATGTAAATTGCATCGGAGTTGCAGATTGATTGGCGCATTCTGGTGTGAGAAACTTTTGTTGAACAAAGGTACTTGTAGAATTACCTACAGGAACATTATCACTTGTTTGAACCCCGGAATTGATCAATTTTTTGGCAGTTCTTATCTCTTGAGATAATCTAGTCGCCGAAACTTGAGGTTGATAGCTTTTACATCCACATCGAGGATCCGGCATCTGTTGTTGCCGTTTTTCCAGTGTTTGTTGCTCTCCTCGTGGAGTAGTACCGTTTTTGGGCTTCGCCGGAAAAGCTAAAGACATGCCAGTAGAGGCTTGGGTTGTCGGAAATGGAGGCTTCCCAATGCCATTATTCGACCGATGTTTGTAACGGTAAGTATTGCAAGGCGCTGTACATTCATCAGGTTTATTTATGAGTGGGCATTCAGGCGAGCAGCGAGCATCTCCTGGTATAAAATTTTGACGATGCTGACGCGTTTCTCGTTGACAAACTTGTGGAGGATTCAGTGAACTTGAATCGACACCCGGTGCGATTTTATCAATTCGACTATAGCCTTTGGCAGTTGGAATCCGAGTACTAGCTTGACATCGCTTGCAATACCCACAATACTGTCGTTTTTTCCAGAGCTGACGCTTTTCGGCCTGCAATTCGACGCCTCTTTTGCCAACCCAGCTTTTTCTGCCCGCAGGAATCTTCCAAGGGTCGGGAATCCCTTGACCAAGCGGAAGCCCAAGATCTTTCCAAACCCTAGCCGTGACGTAAATGTTTTTGCAGCCAAGTTCGAGGTCGCGGCGTATGATTCGCCGATCGTCTTTACTGCAGAAACCACGATAGGCAAGATAGTCGGCCCAAGCATCAGGAATGCCTCGTTTAATTCGAGGGCACCGTGCTGTCGATTTACAAGCTTCGGGGTCTTCGTCTTTGCAGTAAGAAGAGACCAACACGTAGGGTGAAGCGCCGACCAGCCTCGGCGAAGAAAATGGCCCTCGGACGATTTCGCGAATCGCTAAAACGCTGCGGGAGGGAAGTTGTGTCCGAGAAACCCACTCGTGGCGCCAACCTGCTCGAATTCTACACCGTTTACGAATACCTCTTGTAGTTTGAGATCGTCCTGTGCGACACCCTGATTCGCATAGTGCAGATTTCTTCACGGACCCCGGGCTCGATACACGACAGGTCACTGTAGCCAAGAATTTTATTATTTTTTATTATACTGCCTACCTGTTGTATTTTTGTAGATTGTAAAATGAGTAATGGAGGCTCGTCAGATTTAAAGAAAAGAATAGATCAACAGCGTATATAACGCTTTCGAAAATTGCGTTATCATTATAAATAGAGATAGTAGAATTTTTTTGAAGTATTGGAATAAAAGAGGGATTTTTTTTGGAATTACAGATCAAGATCGACCCTCGAATCCATAGGAACCTTATTTCTATTTGGTTAATTCTATTTCTATTTTGGAGAATCAGTTTATCAAAAGAAGGGAAAATGTAGGCCATTAGGTGTTACCAATTTCCCACTTTTCGTAAAGCTTGTGAAATTCGGGTCGCCGGAATTCCCAAAAGTTTATGGTTTCACGAACGAATCATTGGGCTGTGCAATAGGGTGAGATCAAGCTTTGGAAAAGTACAAATCTTGATAAAACTTCGGAAACTTACTATCTTGGTTTGATCTTCAAGTGTTGCGAACGCTCTTCCACTCAAGAGTTATCGGGATGATTTCTTTCAACTTTCCCTCAGGATTTCGTATAGATTTCTGCTGAGCTTACCGTCCATAAAATTTAATAAGATGCTAATAACCTTTCACGGATATATTTTTTTATTACTCCTCCAATGTCGTTCGTGAAAATAAGACTTGTATAACGAATTGTTTATATTGAATTTAGCCAATATGTTTTTGTTCCCTGTACCGTCATCATTTGTCTCAAATCCTACAACTCGGTTTCACACGCACATATCCCATGTGCAAAATATTTTCGATATTCGATTGGTCATCCATTTATAATAGGATTATTTTTCGACTATTGGCAAACTTTAGTATCGCACAAATATTTGATTGTGAGATGGTTGACTACGACAAAGACAGCATTGAAATTTAGAACTTCATGAATAACTGTACGAAATACTTTAAATTCGATGTATAAAACAATATCGTACGTACCTTAATTAACACATGAATACCTGCGGTTGTTAGTGAAAATGTTTTACGGTGAAGGGATATGAAATAAATTTGAATACGCGATTATCAATGTTTATTACAATACATTATATATTTGTTTATTTACACCTCTTTCTCACAGAAAATATTTGTATTCAATTTCTCTCGTTACCTTACTCGACTGTACTTTGATCACATCGTTAAAAATTCCTAGTTATTCCATATATATCTAGACGGCAGGCGCATTAAAGCAAAAGTGCAAACAACACTGCGACGACAGGACTACACAAACGGATTAAACATTGAACTTGGAACGTCAGAATCGAACAAAATCTTTGCCACCATTTCTCCAAGATTGTTCTTCAGATGATACAGTTTTCCATACAATCTTTCGCCTAAATTATGACAAAGCGTTATCACTGAATAAAATTCTGAGGAAAACCTTATGGGAATTCAAACTCTCTACTACAATGGTTTTACAACCTTAAGTATGAGTCAGACAAACGTCTACGAACGTAATCCCTAAATCCTGAATAGAATAAACATTATGAAACTAATATTTTTTTTAATAACAGATCAATGAACGCAGCTATATACGCATCGCAACACGCGAGCTCATCGTGAGTAACAGACCTACAGGATTATTTTAGATCAGGCAAATTGGTTAATTCAAAGAATCAACGGTACCGCCTTTGAAGTGTACGGAGGCCTAGGAAAACAGTACAATTACGCAGCCAATTAATATGTTACAGCTGGGTGGAATCATCACCATACGACGTATCAGTCTCACAAACGTTTGTAAACTCGCACAATCGTATCGTATCTAAATTCTAAGTACAAAACAATCCGCCACGCACAGGACAAAAGCCTATATTCATTCTTTTCGCGCAAGAGGCAGTAATCGAATTAATTGGAGAGCATGGCTGTGTTCATTTTCGTACATCGCAAGTCACTATACACTTGTAAGAAGCACTTACGCACATTGAAGTATTACCATGAATCATGATGGTGAAGAACAACGCCAATCAGTTTGTTTTTAAAAGAATAAAAATATAAATTGGATTGTTTCGCTGCCACTGAATAACTGGATCTATTACTACAGCGGATTTGGAACGAAAGAAATCACGCGGAAATGTGATGACGTAAGTTACGTTAGTAAAATGCGTAGAACGACAACTGGTTGTTATTGCATCAGCACAATGATGATAATTGGGACAATTATAAAGTATGATGAGAAAACACGCACTGCTCTGCCTCTTGCGGAGATATATGTATACCTATATATTATATATATATTTTTTTTTTCTTATTATTTTATTTTATTTTTTTTTGTTTTTTCATTTCGTCGTCTTTTTCACATTAGCTTGCTAGTGCGAACAACACCAGCTGGTGCAAAATGGTTTCTTACACCGTATCAAAGAATGGACACAGGTCCATGATTATTATAGAAGTATAGTAATAGAACACATTTAGAGTTTGTTAGGTTTAGCAATCAATTTGTCGATCACAAAAATTTTACATCAACAGCTGCAGTGTTGCATGATAGCGGAAATCTCGGTTAATAATAGCAAACACATTTCAACACACTCACATTAATTCATTTCAAATGAAACTTAAGAGTATATAGGTGTGTGTTGTTACAGGTTCTGATTCAAACGTTACTTTCAATCGAGGGGCTATTTTCATACTCAAACAGAAAAAAACGTGCACTCAACGGTTTGAAATCGCGATAAAATTGAGTGGAAATGAAATTGGAAATCGCAGGAAATCAAATGAATGGAAAATACGGGATTATAGGAGATGATTGAAAATCAATTGAACGTCACTCGAAATCACGTGGGATCGTGTACTTGGAAGTCACAGAAAATAAGCTAAAATCTTATATGTACAAATATAAATCGTTTGCTCAATTTCCTAACGAATAGCCCCTAAACAGATTTTTGTTGCTACTCAATCCAGCGATATGTACATGTATAATACAACATATATTATTTAATATATACCATACCGGAATTTAATATATGGTATATAATAACAAATATTTCACTTATACATCGATCAGTACATATCATACGCAATGTAGCCAATTTTAAATAAATTATGTAAAGACACCTTTTATCCAATTATGATTCTACCCATCCACTTACGTTAGTTGAAAATGAAAATACAATTCATCACTTAACTATTAAGCATATCTTCATGACTCCTCATTTCATAATTCTGTAATGTTTTTTCGTCATTTAATTATAGTTCGTCGTGGTCGAGGAGGCAAAGTTTTAAATCACTGCGGACTACGCAGCTTAGTTACACTAAGAATAACAATTAATTAACAGCTGGGGGGTTAATTACCGAATCGATTTTTGAAGCCTTTGAGACCCTCTCGCACGATCGAAATTTGTCATTTTTTTAATGACTTCGCAACTCCTTAACCACGACAGATTTTTCGACCGGAAAGTTATATGTTCTATAAACAAAAAATTAATATTTCAATATTATACTCCGAGTCACCGCGCAGGCAGTTGTGTGGGTCGCATTATACTTGACACCAAATCACTCATTAATCATCAATCATGATACTAGTATAAATGGAATATAAGATTCCTCAATCCCTTCGGTCTAATTTTTATATTCTTTTTATTCTTGTATTGATTTTTGGCCTCCGAATGCCTACAGTGCGCTTATGCGTTATACTCGAATATCTATCAACTGTTTCATGGTGATTTTGCTCAGCATAATTGCTCTGGTAATAAAATCAATCTATAGATACACGTGATTCTTATGCGTTCAATGCTAAACGTAAGCTATAACGGTATACTATGTAGGAATACGAGTTGTATCGTTTAAGGGGGAGGTCTACTCGATTTTTACCGACAAAAATTTTAATTTTAATTTTTTCGCATCAATTACGATAATTTTCGCGATTTCCACGGTTGGGAGCGGCAATTACCACAGAAAAGATGTTTTTGGATAGTTGTGTTCAGAATTCCATATAGAATTGGACTACAGAGGCCGATTTTGCATTTTTGATGCGTGGGCTGTGATATAAGTCGAAATAAATGGCACGCCCACACTTTTCGATAAAATAAAAAAAATAATCCTGATTTCATCCGATAAAACGTTCCAGTTCGAACTCATTACTCGTCACACATCGGCTGCCAAAGAGGCAATTTGATTCATGGCTCCGTTTCGAAGATATTCGAGAAAATAGACAGGCCAGTAAAATTCGAGTAGACCCTCCCGTTAATACGCTTAAATGGTCACTGCATGCAAGAATTTTTTCATATAGTTTCAACTCATTGCGACGTGTAGAGTGTTGGTTTTTTTTTTTTTCATCTGAATCAGATTTTCCGAATGCTAAGAAAATAATTCCTAATCTGGTATTAAGTATAATTACTACTCGACCATCGCGATATCATTTTTATTTCAAAACTGTCAATTTTTACTTTCTTGTAACTTATATTAGTTATAATATTGGTTCAGCCAATCGCAATTGAATTCATACAGTTAATCGTACATTTTCCATTTTCCAATCTCTTCCCACCTCTCACAATTAATTCGTTTAGAATATCCGGTAAATGCTTGAATTTCGACTACAGATTCGAAAAATAAAATCGTCTCACAACTCAAGTTCTTCAAATCTAATTCGTAGCATCGCACATATAGACTTCTATCGCTTTTGTATAGTTAAATTTTCAGAATGTCATTGTTAAGTTTTCAAAGGGTTATACGGCAAAAACGGTTCAAACTTTACACGAATTGCTCAACTACATGCCAAAGTCTTGCAATTAGGTTTTTATTGCCAAAAACTTACAGAGGGTCGCATAAGCCCCGGTGATTAACGACGATGAGAATTTTCCAGTTTTTTTTTTTTCTCCAAACTTTTTCATAAATGTGGTCATACTTCAGCTGTTCACCCGAATATCTCCTACATAAAAGCTTATTGTGATCTCTTTGAAGTTCTTAAATCCCCTTTTGTGATTGATTAGAACAGATTTGAATAGAAAATCGAATTCTTTAGTGTACAATGGTCGTAAAAATTCAGTTCGCGATTACCCAAATTTCGATAACGTTATTAGCACATATTCAGTCGTGTTTAATTAAATTTTATTAGCAATAAATATCAAGCTCTTCTTCTCAACAGTTTTAAGCAGTAGCCTAACTTACAGCTGTGGAATTGATATTAGTATTATTATATTGAGATTATTCTTATTGTTATCAGTATTAATTAGTTATCATTATTATTATTATTATTAGTATCATTATTATTATTAATATTATTATTTTGTGAGTTGGAGCAAACAGCTACAGGGTTGATTTATTGTTCTCTGTTTTCCAATTGTGCGTCGAAACTTATTTTCGATTGTGCCCCATCATTATTTCTGGCTGCTTACTCCAAGGATTTGAAAAATAAAAAAATAAAAACTGCATTTTTCATGTTGTTCGATATTCAACGGTCAAGAAAAAATCTTCCATTTTAGCGTAATTCCAATAGGTACAGAAAATTTTAATAAAATCTTGTATTATACAATACGTTTTCAACTGTAACCTGGGCTATTGCCTAGTTTTAAATTCGCATTCAATTTACTATGCATACGTATATGTAAAACGTAAATTTTCTTCCCTGTAGATACGACTGATTTTATTTTGTAACAACG
Organism: Tenthredo scrophulariae; assembly: GCA_963978835.1. Classification (NCBI taxonomy): domain Eukaryota; kingdom Metazoa; phylum Arthropoda; class Insecta; order Hymenoptera; family Tenthredinidae; genus Tenthredo; species Tenthredo scrophulariae. Next base: position 13,286,921 of record OZ022227.1, read on the forward strand.
CATAAATTCAAACTAATTGTTATTTGGTCAGGAACTAAAGAGACGTTTTTAAATACAAGAAAACCTATAAAGGTACACTTATCTGTACCGACCTGAATTAATATGAAACTATACATTATATTAAAATTGAAACTGAAATCTAAATGGTTTATTTCGTGGAACTGAAGCTCTGTCTAATACTCGTATTAGGTAAAATACTAATGAATATCTTACGCCAGTTATAGTTGACAAGTGTTCTTCGCTCATTATTATCAGTATTATTCAACAATACGACAGACAGAATAAAGCAGCTATATGCTGTTATTGAAAATGCCTGTTTGTATGCCTGAAATCGCCGATGTAAATGGTAACGTGATACCTACACGTGATTTACCATACGTATAGACCATAGGCTGTCCCTGACTGCAGCTTTCTTATGATTTCCTCTTCCCTTTCGTTACCTGCTGTTATAATGATGCTTATAATCTCACATGAAGTTATAAACAACAGTTTATATCAGTGTAGCGATTATCCTACTCTTCATTTTCGCATTTTCTTCATCATTCGGATCTCAATAGCGATTCTACATCTTTTGCGAGATGCACAAGTTGAAATCTCGGACGCTGATAACGGACAATATTTAGTCCTTGATGTTTGTGACAGCTTCTTTCTTACTGCGGGACCTTTCAGCTGCTCTAGAAGGCTTTGAATGTTCTCCAGGAACCAGAAGCATCGGAAGTCCTCCAAGAACCATGCAAGTTCCCATGCATAGGAAACACACAGCATAACTTCCGGTCACGTCACGAAGATATCCTGAAATTTTTACCATTTATTAACGTCGTTATTTACGCGTTAAGTAATTGTACGCAATTTCACAATGTGTTTTCTTTGAACGACGACCTTTATCTATTTTGCGATAAACTCAAGTCAACCGATATAATCTTATGAGTATAACATAATAACGCCGATCGTCTATAGGTACTGACTATTTATAAGTATTTACAATTTTTTGAAACGATTAAGATCAGGTTTATCGCACAAAACATATTTTTCTGGGTCACATGTACGTAATGGTATTAGCAAAGACTCAATACCTAATTACCTTGAAAATTTTCGAAAAATCTTTATTACAGGATTTTGAAAGGCAAATTCTCTACACAACAAGCATCAAGTGAAATACATGATTCGTCTATAGATACACTGCCGTAATTTACCTAACTTTAATAATTTGTATACATCGTTGCTCGTATCTATTTGTTATTAGAGTCGCGTGTTAGTTCGCGTGTATCTTATCCAATTATTATCTAATAATTGTCTATTGGAATTATGAATCTGAAGACACTGACAATTCGACAAATAAAATACTCAATTCATGATTATTGTATCTAATCGATTAATACATAAGATTGAAGAAAGACCCCGCGATATAATTTGAAAAAATCTCATCGTAATCTGTCGTCTAGCCGAAGATGTCCTTGAGTTGAATGGCTGTACAACTTTCAAGAACTCCAACCCTATAAGCTTGCGAAAATAGATACCTATGGTTTCAAAGTTTCACCGAGTTTGACAAGCGTTTAATAAAATCCCTCATCATTCATCATTATTTTATTTGTGACCCAGCGACCTTGGAAAATGATATTGAAAAAACGGATAATTGGTAGCCAATTGCTTGATACGGAGGAAGAAAAAAAGAAGGAAAGAAAAAGAGAGAGAGGAATCAAAGTAGTCAAGAACCTATCGACGAATCCAAGGAAGAGATTCTCTCGATTGAAGCAGTTAATTAGCCCTGAGACTGTGGTGCTTCTAATGAAATAAAATTAAACGTATATACTGCGTGGGTATAACATTGTGATTATTGCGGTAGTGCTGACTCTGCTAACAATAAGAAACAACAAATTCATCGCGTGAATGAATCCCATTAGCCATAGTCTAGATATCGTGACTATCTGACAAACGTAATCTTAACGTCAAAGTTATTTGTAGAATTGCTCAAACTCTACTGTCAGCCCTAATAATTGACATTTAGAATTGTTCAAACGTTGACGGATCAGTTTATTTTATTTTACTGGTTTTACCGCAGCCAACGTCGGTGATTATTAATTTAACGATGGTCATATAACCATATTAATTTCGAATAGTTAACTTAATTTATAGAGTAGTCGATTATAGCTATACAGACTAAATAACAACCTGCAGAATGCCGCATTAAATGATCTAAAATAATTTAAATACCCTGACGATGCGATGGTCGGCTTTAAGTTTCTGCGAAACGACCTAGAATTAATCTTCGATCGGTTTTACCAGCGAATTACTATCATACTGTAACAGTAGTCAGTACAGCCTATAAATATAACATAATATAAAACAAAGTAATACATATATATATATTCCCAAAGAAATTCAAGTGTTTTCGTATTTTGGCTTTCGTTTTCTTGTATTCGGCCTTATTTTGGAATATGTTAATTAATTTCGGCCGAAAATGTGGCTCCCACCTAATACATAAGTACAGGTAGATATAGATATGCACGCTGGTCATGTTTCTATTTTAAAACGAATCAACCTAGGCAATAGATTTCTATATTTTTATAAAACTCTTGACTTAATTAATCTGTAAGTGAAGCAACGGAATATCTGCCCGCACTACTCTCGACTTCACCCTTATCCCTACGTCTAGCTAATTAAAAATATGAAGCTAACTGTGTACATGTAACCCAAAGATCGTTATTAAAATAATTTCAAATTAAAACCTGCACATTTTCATTCACTTTCCTCCTGACTAACTGATTGATTTCATTTCATAGAGCGAAGCCTCATCCCAATTAACTATCGATATGTGCAGTGCGTTTATACACGTGTCAATAGCTGACCATAATTGTTAACATATCCCGATCACGTGATGCAGGTTTACCAATCATAAATCAATAGCAGTCGTGGCCGAGTGGTTAAGGCGTCTGACTAGAAATCAGATTCCCTCTGGGAGCGTAGGTTCGAGTCCTACCGACTGCGAGCTTTTTTTATAGAATTTTTTTCCCCGATCGTGTACCGAATACCAGTGGCAGTGGTTTTTGGCGCAGAGAATTGCGCCTGCTAAACCCCAATAGACAATCATCATTTTATATACCAGAAATATACGTCAACGGCAATTGTGAATTTGGTTTAGCATTTCGCTCGAATAAACGTGAACTAAATATCCGAGGCTGATTTTTGAGAGGCTACATATTGAATGAGAAATGAGAGAGCTTGAGCAGACATTTACTGTTTGAGAAATTCAGGTAGTTTTTTTTCTACGTGAAACGCAGAATGAGAAGCTCTATAAATTTATTCCGAGCACACGCTGGGAGTTTAGTTAGTGTTATACGAATAGTTGAAACCCTCGACGCTATTCGGTGGCGTGTAATTCAGGAGAAACCTGTTAATTTCAGAAACTTATGAGCGTTTGGTGCGCCTCGGCGATAACAGAGAGAAGACAATTAAACCGAAATCATCAAGAAGTTGAAACCCTATCTTTTGACGTAACAATTGCCTTACGCAACTCGCGGTGCCCTGATTCTAAGGAATCAATATAACACTACAGAGTTCCACCGACCCCGGAAACACATCGCGAATATCTGCCCCACGTGGGTAAAAACTGCTGGAGAATTACCACGAAATAGGTAGCAAACAGAAATCGAGGTACTTGATCGTAAAGACCGTTGAATTAACGTGAATTCACAAAAAAAAAGCTGACAAAAAATCTCAAAAAGGTCATTGACCTTGTATAAGCTACTCCAACCCTAATATCTGTACGCCAGGAGGAAGGCTACGTTAACATTTTTTCCGAATTACAGCTACTCGTAAAATTACTCGAAAAATTCTCATATTACGACGTGGCCAAGAATTTCGTAGTACCACAAGTGTCGACGATATATTATACAGGCTTCCAAAAATTCAAGAATTTCAAATTAGATCATGAATTTTATCCTAAAAATATAGGTAATCGACGAACGAACTACAAAACCAGACTGCCTAGTTGAAACCATTCCTTAAGTGAAATCCTCTGATTCAAAGTTAAGCCAGTAGGTAATACTTGACTGGCTCGTTTCAAGCCTGAGCGAAAGTAAGAATTTTTTGCACTCGAACGATTCTGTATCATGGACAAATTATTTATAAGACATCAGAAGTCGATGGCAATTTATTAATAATTTGATGCCAGAGTCTACAGTTGACCATCATCAAAAAAATTTGGACATGTTCGTAAATGCATGGATAGCAAAAAAAATACCAATGCAGTCCCTGTGTACTGTTTTTAATATGCGGTTGTAACTTGTTTCTCTTTCAACGGGGTGGAGAGCTCTTCATTCCGAGGCAATGACGTAAGCCAATGTGGGGGTGACCCGCTACTCATGCCTCCTGATTAGTACCTTCGGGGCTTCCGTAATTACAAGGCTATACAAGGTGGCCCTAAATTCGATATGACAGATACCGCCAATGCACTTCTATGGGTATGATTGCACATTGAAAGTAATTCGAAAAAAGTGCGACAGATATGCACCTAATCAAAGAAAAAGTGCTGTACAAAAATTTTGACACCTTCTCGAGGTCGACTCGATGATTAAAACAGCTGTTAAATTCTATGTTCATTGTGTCACTGATTAGGATCGAGTAAATGCACTCACAATCAGGATGATCAGGAATTTGAATATGTATTTAATCTTTGATATTATTTTACAGAATGATAAAAAAAAATGATTTTCTGTCAATTTTTACCCACCAGGGATATTCGTTTCAAGTTGATAAACCGTCTCACACGTATAATATATCATTTTTCTGCACCTGTAATACCCAATCAACACCTAGGTTTCAACAAGTAAGGAGTAACGCATAAAACATCCGCTTGTTCATAAAAATGACTAACAAGCGTCACTTATCGCAAACTATCATGAAATTGGTATCTTTTACGACCGTTCGTTACTCAACAATAAAATAGGTTGATTGCGCGACCTGTACGGCTTCGTATGAATGACCCACTAGCTCAAGTCATGCGTATATACACGATACATGTAAGCACAGATGCATGTATACCTATGCAAAGTTGCATTAGTATAAACTGATCGAAGTAAAGAGTAGTTCACTGCAGTAGTGGCATACATAGACAAATACTAGGGTATATACCTATATATATTTTCACGGCCTGCTATGCGGTCGTTGAATTTTATCGTTCAAATGAAAAGTCCGTTTCTCTGGGTGATCATCAAGCATCACTAGACTAAAAACACCTTCAGAAACACCTTTTGTCATATATTCTACTACAGTGGCGCGAAATTATATCTGCACAAACAATCGATTTGGCAGCTGGACAATGAGAATGAACGGTTCCAAAGCCAAGGAGCCATAAATAAACCTTAGATCAATACGCACTATACCAATAAGACTAGTTTGCGGTTGGAAGTGATAGAAACTAGCTATGTTCCTGTGACTAAAAATAAGAGATATCCAATGCGTATTCTAACTATATGCGAATTTGACTCACCTGCCAGTGGGGGGATCGAAATCGCACCAACGCTCTGGAACATCCGAACGAGGCCATAGCTTGAAGAAATCTTATCGGTTCCATACTGATCCGCAAGAAGGACAGGCACAAGGAGAAACCAGCAGCCAAGACAAAGCCCGTACATGCCAACAGAACATGCTAAAACGTAGAAGGAATGGGCCATCGGTATGGCAAGGACTGCGACTCCAGCACCAACTATGCTGCGGAAGAGAAATGACGTTTGAAACATTCTACTTGGTGATTTTTCGTCGGTTAACGACTTCTTGCATCTGTTGAATATCAGAATGTTCAAAAATGTTATTATTTACCTCCCGATGTATCCTTTTCGTCTGTCGAACAGCTGCAAGTCTGATAACCAACCTAAACCAAGTCTTCCGCATAGATCTAGCACGGCTGATATTGCAACGAGATAACCAGCCTCTGATTTAGTGTATCCTGCAGCATGCACGTACGCTGGTAGGTAATACAGCATGTAAGGACTCCCGGTGGACATCAAACTGACCGATAAACACATCATTATGAACTGAGGCTCTTTCAGAAGTGACAAGTCGATGTATCGGGTAATTTTTTGAGTGAATGACTTCGCTGGCTCATCAGGCAGTGCAGGTTGATCATTAGTTACTGGCTTTTGGGTGACCGTAGGAACTGATGATCTGAGAGAACGCAGAGATGATCTTGCCTTGTATACGCATGTGGAATCGGTAGACAAGTCTTCGACGCTGTGGAGAATGCTGGAACTTCGGATTTTCGATATTGGTTTCATCCGCAGAGCTTCGCCCATGATGTCCTTCTCTTCTTCACTGTCCGTAAGCTCGACGGCGACGACAGCATTCTGGTGAAAAAGTTCGTTTAAAAGATTGTGCCGCGTTGTCGCGTCGTTAGCAAAGAGAAGATCGAGCTTTTGCTGTTTTGTTGGCAAAGGATCCTTCAAGACTTCAGATTTTTCTTTTATTTCTTCCTCCGTTTCTTCCACGCAGTTATCTTCGAGAGGACGGTAGAGAGTTGCGCTCACGCATACGTGCAGCATGCAACCACCCAGAAGAAGGATTGTACCATGGAAACCAAAACTCGCTATCAGTCTCTCGATCAGCAGAGGAAAGACAAAGCTACCCGCCGCCGTACCAGATACGCATATCCCGTTTGCGAGGGCACGATGTTTGTCAAAGTATTGTGAGACGATTACGATCCCTGGTGTTGTCGAGAGGCCCCCTCCTATACCTACAAACAGAACAGGATTTCACACATGATCATATTCTGTCGACCAATGAACCCAGATACGAATTAACTGCGCAAAATGGGTTCAACTATGGAAGTAATAGATTTCCGGGATACGAATAAACTGAAATATAACAGAAAAATGTAAAAATAATCATCAGTTTTTGTGTACAAAGGTTTCTCTTTTTCTGTTGAAAGGTCTCTCTACCTGGCTCATTTTCGATAGTTCATACGATGCGCGCTGAATAAAAAAGATACGTTCAGTCTGTGGCGGTGACAATTTAGTGAGCTTATCGTCGATTCGAGTGAAGGTACGGAAGTTTTGGTTAGACCGAAGGTTTATGATACGGTTGTTTTAGGATCTTTAAACCACTCGCGCAGTGGCAGTTGTATAATACGATGCAACAACTCTATTTCAACATTTATATTTACGCAACCCCGAGCTACATCCTTCCAGGTAAACATTGAGATGAAATATTGGCTTATGCCGGAGGGAAACCGCTGCAGCCGAAAGACTCCAGAGTAAATTCCAAATTCATCCACGGCAAGTTACCGCTGTGATTAATTTACTTCCGTTCCACGAATAACAGAAACAACTAACAAACCATTAAAATTAATTGCCGTGATTAAACCAATTACTTGAAATGTTGTACTCATTTTCAAATTAGTCTTAAAGTTTTGAACAAGGTCTATTGTTTTTTTCCATCACAACTATGAAAGGAAGTTTAAGTTTGTTGATAACGCGTTGAATTGAGGCTGAAATCTAATCAGATCAAGACCATGCGAGGTTTTCGTGGAATTTCATTGAAGAAATAGAAATGTAAATAGTAAAACGTGAAAAACCCTGTGCCATTAAATCATATGGTTGATGACTACAATATCGATTTAGGATGTACAATATGTGCCCTTGGCTTACACGGTCGAATCTTATATCCGCACCACTGCGGGAGATGAATTTATATCTATTATAGTATGTAACTGCGCAGATGAGCGAGATGATGAAATTTTGAAGGATTCGAGGTAAAATTTATTCCGAGAAATTGAAATTGCTCACTTCTTCCCGAAGTTCGTCATCACGTAACTTGGGCATTACTATAAATACATACACGAGGAAAAATCATCAGTGGTGTTTTTTTTTTACTTTTTTTTTTTCAAAAGTGATGAAATCTCGCCACACATCGACCGTGCATGGTTACCCGCGATTACCCGCACAGAGCCTGCCAATCATCCCGTATAACCGCGATGTTACTGTCTATATTAAAGCGTGATATAAATTTATGACATCCGAGACCAAAGTCGGTCATATCCACTCGATTATTTAATTACATGAACCTTTTACGTTGTGGAGTAACAATCTGCGCTGATATTGACGCCAGATTCTTTCCATTTTTTACCTGTTTTTTCAGTACATATACCTTTCACGAATAAATATGATGCTACTTTACATTATCGTAGCTCAAGTGGTTTACAGAAAAATTGATTCTTCTTCCCTCGCAATACTTGACTAAGAAAACTGAAATGGTGTTACAAGTACAAGAAAGATACGGTATTAACTTCGAGGTATTTTTTCATTATCCACTAACCAGTCAGGACGCCAAAAGTGAAGAATAGATGCACCAAGCTAGTCGCAAAATAGCTTATGGTTAGTCCCAAAGCGCAGAAAAGTCCTCCAACGAAGACGACGGCGCGGCAGCTGTACTTTTGGCACAACATACTAGTCACTGGAGCTGAAATAATAATGAATAAAATCAATGTCAGTCTTTCATACAAGGACGTGTCTATGCATTATTCAGTTTTGTGTTTATGTGCAAAAATGGCGTGAGAAACTAAAATGCAATGAAAAAGATACTCTAAATGTATGTGCTATACATACATAGAAATGTTAGCCAGAAATAAAATAGCAAACGTGAAGTATTGGATGAAAGCTTCGCGATGACGTGGACCCACCCACAGGGTCGAAGCTTGGCGCCATGAAGCCTTCCAAACCAACGTCATATATACCTTGCAAATATATAGTGTACAGCGTACACTGTACTTTGTGCTGTTTGACGCCGGGGACAAACCAATAACCCCGTGTAGATACCTACCTAGGCCAACGGACGAAAGACCAACGTTAGGGTTTAACAAAAAAAAAATCTGCAAATTAAAAGACCGAACGAATTCGGCATGGACTTGATTGCAATTATTTTTGTCTCCGGTGCAATGTACAGTGTAATTGTTGATTTTCAGCGTAATGAAACGTTAGATCAATGAAATACATCATATGAAGACTGTCGAGTTCATCATCTTCGGATTCTTTTTTTTTTTTTGATTTTTTTTTTTTCGTCTAAATTTTTATACCATTGGGGCTGACGCATACATGGTTGAAAATCTGCTATGTGACATGTGTGGGTACCAGGGATGGTACGAACGTGGACGGAATTTGTTGGGGAGGTCGTGCCACTGGCAGCCTTGCTGAAAACATCGATTACCTCTAATAACTTGGCTAGTGCCGTTGCATGACTAGCTAACAGCAAACAGGACTAACCTGTCCTTCGCAAGTGCACGTACTGATGTAGATGATATAGAGTATAGACATACCTATATAAGAAATTGCTTCGTTTTAGAACGCAGCGATGACTTTACAGCAATAAATTCTCTAAGCCATTGAGGAAGCAATCGAGGAAGGTGAAGCTAGTTTTTTCCACATCATTCTTCCGACACATGTTACTATCACGGAGAGGCATTCAAACCAAGAGAACACAGGTAAAGGGTTTACATTGTAAAATACCACGCCGTGAAAACACGCCAGCTTTTTACAACTGATTGCACCCATAGGCCACTCATCATATGTATATAACTAATTATACGAATACAGCTTTCCGCTGATGAATCGCCTGTGAGTCATACATGACTAAGGTATTGAATTTTTCATTTACTTCACATGCAAATACTTTCCACAATCTGTTTTGCTATGGATATTCTGAAGCTTTCACAATACATTGGATAAAGTACGTACGTTAAGATTTTTCTGCTACATTTTCGAGGGGAAAAAATTAACGTAAAAATAGTGTTAAGCTCATATAAGTGGAAAGATAAATAGCGCAAAAAAATTGGCCACGATTCAAGAAAGGTCGTGTTGGTAAAACCGCAACCCTCGCATGACCGAAAAATCTATTGATTCATGAAAGACTGCATTGATGGTGAAATAAAACATCTGTCTATGAATTTTTCTGGATTTTTGTTCCCAACTTTTATAATTATGCAGACGAATCCGAATTAGAACCCAAAAATGTCGACTGTTTCTTCCGAAGACTTGGTGCAAGCGTCTGTCCTAAAAAATGTTAATTACTTTTTTTGCTATAAATATACAGACCAGAGATCCACCCTAATCTACGTCATGATATATAAGGTCCAATGTTAATGGTAACGCGTCCAAAAATATAAGAAAAAAAATAAATATTTGACCCCGACGTGATTTGAACACGCAACCTTCTGATCTGGAGTCAGACGCGCTACCGTTGCGCCACGGAGTCCTTGTTGAGTCGTATGTCGCTATCAGAATTTCGCTGCAAAATTATTTAGAACATGAAGAAAATGATTAATTTTATATCTTGAGACGATAACGGGATGCCGAATATCGATAAGTGCGTTACACAATCACCGAAGAATTGGAATAAAATCATTCGGACGGAATTCAATGTGTGTTTCACATCGAAATATGGAGTTACTATAGTCTCTCCTTATTTTATTTTTTTCTCTGTCTTCTATTTTCCGAGCAATTCGCAATTGAAGTTTGCCGCGCTTGTGAAATTATGTGCGTTGTTTTTTGAGGCCGATGCATAGGTATGTGTTTCTGAACATATTGCTTTTATACTTTTTACTATTAAAACAATATATGTATGTTTGCGAAAAGAAGACATTCAGCCATAACTCAGATGGCATGAAACTTCAAAATATGTCCTATGAATGTCCTATGGACGTATCGACGTCCCATAGAGGTGTTATGGATATCTTTTGAAGTTTCATGCTGTCTGGGGAAACACCTATGTTTCCCCAGAATTCCTCTACATATTTTTAACTCGCTCATTTGTTCCTAACAAACAAGGCGCGTCAGCCTTTGTCGTATAGCAATTTAAATTTTCAATAAAAGAAACTCTAATTAATTGTTGAACAAGCGATCACACAATTAGTATCACCATTTTCTCCGTCTAACTAAACCAGCCTTTTCATTATATAAAGTAAGTGTAACATGGATCGATGGATGCCACAACTCTGATAATGAGACGGGTTCCAGACGTGATCAGAAAAACAGAAATAAATATTCCCCCTCTTGCAGGCAAAGGCAAAGGCCACTGTAATGACTATAATTTGTGCTAGTTACAATCAGTTTATTTAGGCATAACGACCTAATAGTCGTGGCCAATTTGATCAACCAACAAATCATAGTTTGCATTAGTCGCAAACGACCAGATTTTCGTGATGTACTACATACATACTAGGGTATTTGACAAATGACAAAATAATTTCGTTTCTCTCTGCATCACAGAAAATGAGGGCAAGCATCTTTTTCAATCTCTTAAACATAATAGAAAATCGATTTTTATAACCAGGATAGCGCAGTAATACACGCAATATTTAATGGCCTGGCACAAAGGCCAATATATTTACAAGTATCATCGGGCGTTCACAGGTCACTAACCTTGCCTGTTATTTGGTCAGCTCAGAGACATGCGAGTAACAAGACACGGAGAAAACAAGCATATATCGCACTGCAGGTGAATCATACGGTTCTGATTTTCCTTCTTTACAGTTTGAACTGCAACAATGATGGACTGTTGGCAAAGAGCGTCACAAATGAACGTTGAATCTGTCATGAAACCATTCGGCCTAAGTATTAGATATCCATGTACGGTGTGAGCTTGAATATCATGCATATGTTTCACACATTTGTAGATTTTTTTACGCATGTAGACATAACATGAAATATTTCACTGGAATCGGTTAATGTAATGATTTTTCTCATATCGTATAATTTTAACCGGAGATATCCTAGGAATTCAGTTCGATCTTTTATCTTCATATCATGTCTTCTTTGATTGTGAGACAATTATCGCTGTACGCGACTCATCGCGTTTGAGAAATAAAGTGATGTATTGTATATTGGATGACAAAGTTCCATACTAGCTCTTGGCTTTTGTACAACCCGTCGACCTTGTACGATTTTGCGAACTTATGCGCCTTTGACATTTTCTATTCGTTGGCGTGTATATAGATTATCGATAAGCTACTTTTCGCTGTACAATATTGGCGATTACGTGTTGCCCGATGATTGGTAACCGTATAAATAATATAAGAGATAATTAACTCTGGAAAGACAATCAGGTCAAATGAGTGACATAGTCACATCATGAATAATTTTTGTCTCATTCCTCCGTTGAATGAGCTTCTTTAGGAGTCAGAATTTTGCTATGTTTATACCAATTGTACGTAGTCCAATTGTACGCAGTATGTGGTTACAATATTTTTTTTTGTTTAAGAACTAAAATTTTTGTGTCAATGCACTGTTCTTGAAGCATCGTGAACTTTGTCTGCATATTTCGCACATGTAATTGTGTTTTGCAATTGAATTATTACGATAGAGCGTACTAGTGGTCGGCTTAGTCACAAAACTCTATACTATAAAGGATGCGAGGATGCAGCACGGCATGGTGACCTGCGCACGTGCAGTTTCATAATGATAATATGCGGAACCACTGCGGGTCACGGGGATTCACCTTGAGGAAGGGCGCTTGACGTCCGAGCACCCTCAGCCTGCATTTCGGTATGCGTTTGAAATATAATATGCGTCCATAATCACAAAGGACGAGACATATCTTCGATTTAATTCCCGAAGACACGAAACCTATATCATTCATTGAATTCGTCGTATGAGAGCGTGTCGTTCGGGAGAAAATAAAGATAGGTATATGAGAATCATACACGAAGGGCGATAAAACAGATACAGAGAGAAAGAAAGAGAGTATTGTTTTTTTGTGTTTTCAAACTTTCTGTTTTCGATGCGGTGTGTCTTTCTTAACGAGAATGAACTCACCCAAGGCGAGACAAAGACACGATAGAATTGCCGGTATCCAAGAGGCTACGGACGCCGAGGAGTCCTTGAAGGTCTCCATCACCTCAACGTAGAGGACCCCGTACGACTTGACGAGACCTGCGACCCAGAATTGAACGAAGAAAGCCCCGAAGACGATCACCCAACCGTATCCACCGTCCAGTGGTACAAGATTCGGATTTTTTGGCTTTGATACTTTCTTAGGCCTCTTTGACCGCGGACGATACCTCGAAGATCTTAGTTCCCTAGATTTAGCGATCAAAGGCCTCGCTGTGAGGCTTGAGATGGTTAAAAGGTTGTCGTTATCCTCGTCGTCGATTGTATCCGGAGGACTGGCATGCTGCGGTGGTACCAAAGGGGTTGATGTTGCGGTAGCCTGGACGACGAGGGAAGCGGGTCTCTTCGGGGAAGGTATGCCGTTGTTGATATCAAAAACTGGCGCTGAATGTATTGAAAATAATGATCCTAGCTGGTTTTGTTGGTTCATATTCTCGTCGATGATGGGGCCGACCGCCTCCTGAGACGCGGTCGCGGTCGGCCCTGGCCCGAGTCCCCGATCGACCATACGACACGATTCTTGAAAGCTCCATTCTCTGGGCAGCGACATTTTTCGATTCTCTCGGCGTAAGAACCGAAATACATTGGAGTGATTTTGTGGTTCTTCTCTTCCTGTATAAACGGATTGTTTTGATGAGTTCCGGGGTTGTCGACGAACACTTGCCGCTCAGCTGGCCTACGGGTGACTGTCTTTGCGCATCAAACCAACCCCTGTTTGCGTCGAGATACATAAGCGCGCGGCGTACCGAGGAAGAAGAGGGTGTTCACTGACTAGGAAAACGCGCACGCGTACAGTGGCTCTTCGCCATGAGTTTTATACTGAGATCGATAGGGCTAGGGACAAATTGTTGATACTGACGAATACCGCCAGACTGGGGACCACTGGCCGTCTACCCGATGCGCATCATGATGTAGAATTCAAAATGTATACCTAGACACATACATAAAATACACATATGTGTACGTATAAACCAGCTTAGGACGTTGTGCAGGATATCGCAGATCATTGCGTTCCATTTACGTTATACGGTATAAGGTCTCGTATCTAGGTGGTAGTTTTCCTGAAACTGGAGTATCCGGTCGTAGAATTGAGGCCATGGCCAGACCTCGCCGCGGCTCATTGTCACTGCAAGACTGAGGATGGTCTGTTTTATAATCGCGTTGCTTACCTCAATCCCATAAGGATTTAGGGGTTGACATATGGAGTTTGAGGACTTATGGTCACAAGGACAGATTTTGTTGTATGCACATCGCAGCACCTATATGATATAAAAATAATTCATATAACGTAACATACCTGAACTGTTATGTAACAAATTATTACTCTCAAACGACACAAAGGCCTATTGTTGTTGCCCTGCAGACTCTACTCCGGAACGTGCGACTCCAGCCGTTGCAGGATCTTCGCTTCATTTCTTCGGGGTGAAATTGCATCTTATCATTAGAAGATGATATCATTCTGTAAGCGGCATAATAAAATTTCTAGTACTCCGACATTTCAATTTCGAAGAAAACCTTTAATTACAACTAACACAGGAAATGAACAAAGTTAGGGTTCCGATATATTACCCCGGAGTGTCTTCTACGTTGCGGATAATTATGTGTGTCCTGTAAAGGATATTACAATTTTAATCGATGTCCTCGTTGATATCTAATAAGATTTATGATTGCAATTTGTTGGAAGCACTAACTTGTTATATCAAATAGCTAGGTACGTGTATGTGAAATCACGTACAAGAGAGGGTTTCAAGATAGATATTGTATGAATGTATTTGCACATGCATAGGATATATGTGAGTATACGTATTAGTGCATCTTTTGTAAGACCGTCAAAAAATCCTACCCACGGAAAATAAAGGTTTGCGTTTCTGATCTTGTATACATAGTACATATGAATTATCTATGATATCATATAGGTACTACATGCGTGGGCATGTTATTACGGAAATGACGATGTTGAGGAAATGAACTGTGACATTATGCTGCTGGTTCAGATTTACCACAGGAGACGAAAATATCCATATTATACCCATGAGTTGCGTCACTTCGAATTCGCGACTATAATTAGGATTTCTGAAGAATAAATACAAAGAAATTTGAATGGGGAAACACATTTGATACACATATTGTCGCGCATCCTGGTATATCATCGAAGATGATCTTGATGACAGATGTGTCAACGAATCCATATACCCCGTCTAACTTTAGTGTATAAATATAATATGTACATATAATAAACACGATACTAGGGTGAAACTCGAGACGCGTGCTATTTTTGACACTAGTAGGTGTTTCGCAAATCCAGATACGTTATATAATGTACGTTATTCAAGTGCCCGGCTAGCTCAGTCGGTAGAGCATGAGACTCTTAATCTCAGGGTCGTGGGTTCGAGCCCCACGTTGGGCGATATTCTTTTTGACTCTGATTGTGATTTTGTCATAACTTCAGGTTCAAGAAACCGTTTACGCGATAGTATCTGATTCCTGGAAGACCAAAATCTACATTTGTCATGCGAATTTCGAGCCTTGCTAGCTTATAATATCCTATAACTCCTATATAGAAACCGTGCATCAACTTTATCAAACTAGAAGTATGCGGAGTCATCTTTTGGTATTGTTGGGCTTTCTTGGAACGACAAGTCATCATATAATATAAGCCATATTTTTATGTATAACTAATTTCACGAAGATTTGCTAGTTTAACATACACTCGTTTGTGGCAATTGGAACCGAATCATTGGACACTGGTCGAACTGTCGAAGGACTACTGTTAACCATCATTCCCAGCATCATTCGGTAAATTATTCAAATGAACTAGACAAGAAAAATCAGTTTTCGCCAAGGAGTACGATGTCTTTTTGCGACGACTTCTCTGCGTTCCGAGTATTTCTATTAAGACGTCTATCGTGATCTATCTCGTTGACGCAACCCCTATACCATCGCTTTGACGCCACGAGGATCACTGACCCCATGCCAGGTGCTCGTACCGTAGGTCAGTGCTCCTTCTTGCCCGGCTAACCCTAGAGCTTATGCTAACCCGCCAACAGGGTGCCAAATGCTATTGCCATCTCGCGGTCAAACTGACGAACTATTTTTGCCATGCACCTCATTATATGCAAACCGCATGCCATTCTTGTAATTTCTAACTCAAGATCGCATATGGTAAGGCTTGCAAATTGAATCGTTCGGCGCCGAGTACGGATCCGGGTTTTTGTAGAGTTTGTTACATTAGGTAGCCTACTATGCAAATATGAATGTAGTTTATATTATGATTATTTTTCATATCCAAATTTCAGCCAATAGAATTGCACCATTTGACGTTATTTCGCATAGCCTACACGATATTTAACTGATAATTTTGATAATTTCACTGGTAATTTCACGTGTGCTTTCACCGCGGTAATCTTCCATCTAGCTATACAGAGCGATTCTGTGGAAAGTAACGCGCCTGGAAGGTAGGC
Organism: Tenthredo scrophulariae; assembly: GCA_963978835.1. Taxonomy (NCBI): domain Eukaryota; kingdom Metazoa; phylum Arthropoda; class Insecta; order Hymenoptera; family Tenthredinidae; genus Tenthredo; species Tenthredo scrophulariae. Next base: position 13,303,254 of record OZ022227.1, read on the forward strand.
AAACGCCTGCATTGAGCACATCCAACATCGGCGATTGGGTTGAGTCAAGTTGTTCAGAAAAATCACGAGCGCGAAGCGATTTTGTAACAACAACTAGACTCCTCCATTTGTTTGCAACGAACCTGTCGGGAAATACCCGATGATTTCGAAGTTCTTGTGGTATTACATGTGAAAACTTGTATGTATGAAAGCGAATAAATAGAAGACTTGATCAATTGCAATGGGTATACATATTTATTTTGAATAAACAGATACAAATTGCACATAACTTTAGCAATGAGTAATATTGAATCAATACTGCAGATGGTATTGGCAATTTTACAGAAACGGCGCTAATGTGTTGAACTCTATTATCTATTAGATCTAAAATTACAGCGTGTAACTTCATGCTCACTTTTCATCTTGTCATGAATTTGTCCAAGCTTTAGCTCTTTCTCTTTCTCTTTCCTCTTGCGACTTATCGCCCTAATCCAAGCTTTAGCCGAGACTCGATAGAACCATCATGATCGGTGATCACGATCTATATGAATGGGAAATTGGGAAAGTCTATAGAATGCTCCGGAAATGACGTGACGAACGTCAATATACCCGGTCGATAAGTGATAACAAAGGTACCTGCTTTCTACTTGATCATAGTGTATCACTGAATTGCTGAGCATATTTTGAAAAAGTGACAAATACTTTCATCTGTTGAACAGTTAGATGGTATTTAATATTCTATACTCTGTATATTATACATTTATTTACGCGCGTGGCGTATAACATAACCTAACCTAACCAAACCTAAATCGAAATTTTCATTCAATGGTAGATGAAGGGTGGAATCAGCTGTTGACAAACAGAAACTAACCTAAAACCTATTTCAAGTATGAGTTTAGAAGAATTTAAGAAAGAAGTAGTTAACAGAAATTGTAGAAGAAAGGGAACTATAATACGTAGTAAAGAACGGGAAGTAATAAAATCTATTATTGAATTTTGTGACCAAGAAGCTAAGCAAAAATCTCTCCTAGTTCCATTGCGTCAAGCTACTAAAAGGGCAGCTAATTATGCCAAAGTTTCGGAAAGAACAGTCAAACGCATAAGGGAAGAAAATAAATTAGGGCTAGAATTCGGGGATGTTGACAATTCCCCACCTGCAAGATGGGTAAGATTTCGACTGTCGTCAATATCCGCGTATCTATGCCATGAAATATGAAACAAGATATGACACCTCAAAAAAATTTCCATCAAAAGTCATTTAGTATATAAACCTAATTTTCTGTCTAAGCAAAGTCTGATAATACGATTTATAATTTCGGAATTTTCCACATTGCATTACCCTCATCAAATCGTTTGGCATGAGTTTATAGTCTGATCGATGTGATTTTTTGATCAAATTTTCTTAGACTCAGCTTGACCTAATTTTTTGAACCTTTTATGATCAATATATTTATTTCATATGGTGAATAATGCTTTGCCAATGATTTCCTTAAGACAAATTATCAGTAGAATTGCTTTTTTAATCTTTAATAAGCAATGAGTATATATCTCAGCTGATTAGCTACGACATGTTTAGATAAAGAAATTATGTAACCTTGAGAGACAAATATCTTCACTTACAGTAATTGATAGCACTTCATTTTCTGAATTGCAGAGTAGAGGAGCAAGAACAACAATGAAATTTGCTACCAATCTATCATTTATGTTTGGAGAAAGCCCAACTATCACAGAAAGATATTTGTTGGCAAAACAAGCTGGCTTCAAGGCTGTTGAAAGTGGATTTCCGCTAGGAGTTTCTGTACAAGAAGTTGCAGCTGCCAAGAGTAAAGCTGGGGTCAAGCAGGTTCTCATTAACATATACACTGGTACGTTTAAAACCGTAAATACTCACGTCTTTGTATTTACAATCTCTACAATTAATATAAATCTATGAAATATTTGTCTGTAAGTATTGATCTGCCTTTTCTATTCTAAGATCACAACTACGCATGTGTGTGCGTATAATGATTAACTGTTTATCATTAGGTGATGTGGCCAAAGGGGAAATGGGCTTCGCTGCTATACCTGGAAAGGAAGACGAGTTTCGGAAGAGTGTAGATCTCACTATAGAATACGCAAAAGCTCTCGACTGTAAAAAGTAAACATTAATTTTGGATTGGATAGCATTTTATCACAGATTTGAAATCTGTGCATAGAAGAGCAGTTATATTTCATTAAATAGAAATGTTGTTATAGAAATTATAATTAAGATTAAAGATGGTTTCAAAGTAGACCAGAACAGTATTGGAATATGCTGGGATTCCTAACTACAACGCTGTTCCTTTTCAGAATCCATGTCATGTCTGGTAAAGTAGAATCGCCAACTGAAATAAACGATTCAACTTATGAGACTAACTTGAGATTTGCTGTTGAGAAGTTTGCAGCTGAGGATATCGTTGCTCTTATTGAACCGATAAATAGTACAACAATGCCAAAGTATTACCTGAATAATTTCGACAAAGGTATGAGCAATTTTTATCCCAGGAATTAAATTTTGAACATGTCTAATATAAATAAGTTATTTATTTGTTCCATATCTCAGGTTTGGAGATTGTGAAGAAAATAAACAGTCCACATTTAAAACTGTTGCTGGATCTCTTCCATCTGCAATATGCACGTGGTAACATCACTCGTATGATCAAAGATAATCTTCCACATATCGGTAAGCAATGTATTAAAGTTTACGAGTATTGTTATCTTTGTGAAGTTTATTTTATCTTTTTTAATTTTGTAAAACTTTTGATTATAATCTCACAGGCCATGTGCAAATCGCGCAAATACCGGACAGACACGAGCCAGATACTGCTGGCGAAATAGATTATAGGTATATATTTTCGCTTTTGGAGAAAGAAGGATATAATGATTATATTGGTCTCGAGTACAAACCAAAGGCTGGGTCTGTGGAGGGTTTGAAATGGATCAAGAACTTCGGTTATACCTTGTAAATTATACAGAGCAAAAAAATGGATGTAAATATTGGGGAAGAATGTATGTCTTGATATACACAATTTATGTATAATAATCTTTAAAGTCAAATAAATCAATTGTTGTTTATATAACTACACGTAGAAATCAGTTCATTTTATAATTCAGCACAACGTTCCTAGGGATAGTTTTAGCTGTTTGCTTAACAGAGCCTTTTTTTATTCAATTTTATAGAATGCATTTACTAGTAGGGTATTTCATTTGATAGTTCGATACGAATGATCAAAAAATGGTAAGTCTGTTATATTTGAAACATGAATAAGCAATGATTTATTTGTAAATTTATATATATCGTTATAAGCCTGTAAAATAATTGTAAAATTTTGAAAAAATTAAAACTAAACAAATTAAATACAACTAATACTGAAAAAAAAACCTCTCCCGATTTAACACCATGCTATAAGTGTAATTTTAATCAATTTCGTAATATAATAGGAAGTTTCTCTTCCACTAAATTGTGAATAAACAATAATGGGCAAAAAAATAAATAAACAATGATGAGCAAAAAAAAAAAATCTGTTCTAATTAATTAGCTGTTGAATAAACAGAAGAAGATTTGAAAAAGTGAATAAATGGAAGTATTGAGACTTCGAATCAAAGTAGAAACGTTGTTTTCTTCAAATGGTATAAAATAAATTTAACCTACCCATAGATTTCAATCTGGGGTCAAATGGCTTTGTAAAGTATTGTCCTGATAATAAAAAAGTAATGAAATTTTAATTGAATAATTATCAAGCCTTACAAAGCTCATAAAACTTCTCCTTCTAAGTTATCGCAACAGTCCACAGAATATAGAGAACAGAAGATCCCAAAACTTCTAACTAATCTTGTATACCTATCATTCAAAACGTGAACAATCTTGCAATCACTTTATTAATCATCTTACTAGTAGTTATAAACATGAGCATCAAAATTTGATGATTGTTTTGTGGTGTTAATAATTTTTGACAACAAAGCTTCTTGCAATTGTCATTTATTGCACATCCAAGCTTGATGGTAGCTGCATCGCAGTTATTCAATTATATTTGTCCATGAGGCCGGTTATCACCAAAATTGCTTTTACAACTTTTATGAAGAAACAAGCATATATCTCATCTTTTTAACTACCATAAGTTTGATAGGATAGTCACATGAATATATAGCGAGTAGTTTTTTCTATACTAGTCATCACTAGAATGACTTTTTTTTTTATACCCCTTCTTAGGCAATAAGCATAAATCTTATTATATTGCCCGTGATACGTTTTTATAAGACAATTACATAAGATAGAGAAAAATATCCCTGCCTCTCAATAAATTGCAAGCACTTTCTTTCCAGATTCACAGAGAGGAGCATCCAAGAACCATTCAACAATGAAGTTCGTCAGCAGCATATCCTTCATGTTTGAGGAAAGCCCAATCCTCACAGAAAGATACTTTTTAGCTAAGCAAGCTGGCTTCAAAGGTGTTGAAAGTGGATTTCCAATAGGATTCTTGTTACAGGAAGTCGCAGATGCTAGGAGGAAAGCAGGCATCAAGCAGGTGCTCATCAACCAATTCACTGGTATGTACATGTGAAACTAAATGTATGTAATCAAATATGCCATTTACATACGTTGTAATCATATACATCCATATGTATAATAATTGTCTGTATTTTATCAGGTGATACAGCGAAGTGGGAAATGGGATGTGCTGCTATTCCTGGAAGAGAAGATGAGTTTGAGGAAAGGCTCGATATCACTATTGAATATGCAAAGGCTCTTGATTGCAAAATGTAAGTATTATCACTTCTGATGGGATACAATTTTATCACATATTCAAATTAGTGGATAAAATAATAATTGAATGGTGATAGAATGAAATCTATCATTTTCCGAACCATGAGGATCAGATTGTGAATAAAAATTCAAAGTTTAGAAGAATAGAATAGGGTTTAAAGACAAAAATCAGAATCTCTAAGTACAATATCATATATCTTTTCAGAATCCATATAATGACCGGTATAGTAACATCACCAACAGCGATTAACGAATCAACTTTAGAGAGTAATTTGCGACTTGCTGTACAGAAGTTACAAGCTGAGGACATTCTTGGTGTTATTGAACCGATGAACAGCATTACAGTGCCGAACTATTACTTGAATAATTTTGAAAAAGGTATTAATGGATGCTTAGGCACGGAATTTATGTTTCTCTCACAGATCTTATCTTTGTGACTGATTCGGAAATCTCTTGTTCTTTTTCAAAATTTTGAATGTTTTCAAGAAAAACTACCTTACTGATCAGAGGAATGAAAGTAACTAGCACAACTGCTGGGATAGGTGTAGTAATTAAACAATTTGGTACTGCAATTTACATAATGCAATAATTCGTTATTTATCTGTTCCGTAATACAGGGTTTGAAATAGTGAAGAAGATAAACAGCCCGTATTTGAAATTGATGCTGGATCTGTATCATGTGCAACTTGAACGTGGTAATATTACTAATATAATCAAAGAAAACCTCCCATACATCGGTGAGTAATACTGATATACTGTTTCATCTAGTAATATTATTATAATAGCTCTAATTTTCATATTTTTTAAACACTTTCTATTGTGATTCTACAGGCTTTGTGCAAATAGCACAGGCACCAGACAGACACGAGCCAGATACCGCTGGTGAAATTGATTATAAATATGTCCTGGGGCTTTTTGAGAATGGAGGATATGATGGCTATGTTAGTTTGGAATACCACCCAAAAGCTGGTTCAACAGAAGGATTAAAATGGATCAAGAACTTGGGATACTCTTTATAAATCGTATGAAACAGAAAATGAAAATAAATGTAATCATTGATGAAATATTTGATTGTTATACGGTGTTATATACAGAATATGTAGTTCTCCAATTTCTAGAAAAATTAGCTGTGCATATTATAATTTAAATCCTAAAACTATAATTATTTGTTCATAAATTTATATACTGCAAATACCGCAGTACTAGTCTATAAAATAAATATAGAATTGGTGAAAACGAATGCCAAGCTGAATAAATAATACTCTTATAAGACTAATGTGAAGAAAATAAAAATACATGCAGATTTATTCCCATACCGTATTGTTATTGTAATTTTTATTAGCCATAACAATATAGATGCAAGATATTATTTACAATACATAAAATTATACAAAATTCTAATACAGCTGCAATAAATGTAATCTGCAAAGTTTTAAAAAAAAATTATGCTGTAATCAGCTCTTGAATTCTGTGAGAATTACATTCCTTGTACTTTTTATCTAAATATTATATGAGCGAACCGCTATCAAATCAATAAAAATGACTTCAAGTTGTATTTCACTAATAAAACCATCGCAAAGTATCAAGAATTTTCCCTGGTAACTAATCAGCTCTGATAAAAATGAAATTATCTAATCCCTTGCACTTTCCAAGGATAATAGACACGAACCATAATGTCTGATATTAGCAAAACGAAAACTTCTTCAGACATGAGAAATGTAATTTAACAATTCGATAGAGTGTACAAGTGCGTTTTGACGTTTTAGCGCTCCTAGATCTCCTATAGCACTCACAACCTTCGATACGGTGTGAGCCATTTATTTCCATCCCTAATGTTCGATATTCTTCCCAATTTCATTCACTTAACTAATTACGTGATTATTTATTTATATTTTTTTTCTAGTACGTAAATATTTTTTAGGCAAATCATTGCTGCTCGTAATATTCTACCACATATTAAACATTACTGCATTATTGAGTGATAGATTTTACATGAGTGAAAATAGCTCATGTAATCTAAAACGCTCGATAGATTATTGCCAGTAGTAAAACGACTTGTGTTTAGATAGATTTATCCGACTAACAAATCTTGAAATTGAAAACCCGTAATTGTTGACAGCGCAGTAGAATGAGTTCAACCACTAATCGCAGTGTGAAAATACTAAAATTATTATTAGACGTAGCTTACATTATACAAAGTTATAGAAACTAGTCAAACTCTCCCATTCACAACTTTCTAAGTTACGCTAGGTCGTAATGTTTACGCCAACCAAGTTTTAAGATGGATAACGAAATTCAAGGATGCACCTGGACCTTAAGTTTGCTTAAGCTAAGTATTGTCTATTTCTAACAACATATTATACACCATACATCATAGCCATTCTATACCACCACTAATAAAAACATTAAGTACATATTGCATTTGAAGATAGTATGTAATTTCTGGGTGTCGATTCAGACACGTATCAAGAGTCTTTTATTTTAGTGATTTAGTTTATTAATTTTTGATTAATTAAAGTTTCATTGTGGAGTTATAAAAAAAAACATAACTCGTAATCTTTCTTAATATTTCACTATGTATTTTCTGTGATGATTTGGTGTTGATCAAGAATCATCCCATAGTGAAGAATAGCTGTGATATTAAATGTTATCGGTCAGTGAAACGAGCGAACAATGTAATTATATGTTAACTGATGTAATAGAAAGTTGCCTCAGATGATGGTGGGAAAGGCCTACGATTTCAGATTTAAGTACTGTATCAAGTATCAAAATAACGATATTGGCCTTGCCTATTACAAGTTAATATCTATTGCAAAAGCAGCACGAGGAAAAATCATCTAAAGAACTAATTCAATGTTAGAAATACGTAATACAAGTATCTATATACACTGCAGTACTCAAAACAATAAAATTTTAATTTTAGTAGCATACTCTCGAGCATACTAAATGGTGTTAAAGTATAAATGACAATCACGTTACATAGTATATGTATTTCATCTATAAAAAAAAAGTTACTCCTTCACACAGACACGACTCAATTCCATTGAACAGATCAAAGTGAATGAAAGTCTCTCCACGTAGTTTCACTTATAATGTAATCATATTGTCAGTACTATTTGTTCAATCGGCTACAATTGTGACTAGGCCAAATACATGGCCAGATATTGTAACTATATGCTGTATTTGAAAACAGTGTTCAACTTGCAGTGTGATAGCTCTTTCAAAAATAATTTTTTTTTTCTCAACAGCCTTTTATCTTTAAAGCTCATTGAGTCGTAATAATTAATATAATATACCTATACATTCTAAGCTAACAGATTGAAAACTTCTAACGCATTTTATTAGGTGTTAATAAAAACTAATAAGAGTCACAGCTTGTGAATAATAAGTGTTCAAGGTACGAAGTTATACAAGCAAGAAATTTTTCAAAGAAGAAACAAGAATAGTGGTAGAGCAAAAAAAATCTCTTGTAAACTCAATTATTTGTGTAAATACGGCTAGACATTCATTACCAAGATATGATGTCACAAAATGATTTGAATATTATTTCATCAATTACAGTTTGAACTCTACTGATATGTATTCAAACCGTCCCAACAATGACAAATGATATTGTATGATGTTGTCATTTCAAGAATTCTGTAATCAGAATACAAATATTCAATATAATGAGTTGCAATATGAATTCAGTTGAAATTTACATACTGCATTGCAGCGAGAACTCATATTAATTCAATATATAATGAAATGACAAAATTAGAGCATCTTTGATCTCTATATCTGATATCTTTTTATCAATATGCCTTCTAAAGAAGATCATGCAAGCATTAGATGCAAGCGATAGTGTAAAGCTTTTTCAGAAGAATTGCATAATTCTTGCATTAATATATCTTTCAATATCATCACTAGTTATTCTAGGCAATGTGACTCTTATTTATAAAAATTTTAATTACTCGGTAACACCCAATATATATCATCTTGTGATGTATAAAACGAAGTAATATATCAGTGGAAATGAAGAAGAGAATTTGATATTTCTGTATGAATTTGCGTGTTGAATAAACCATAAGATATTCAGAAGAATAATTAAATAGAAAGACCTAATACTACATGCTACTTTCCTCGACTCATAGCCCAGACATTGTTTCATTCAAACAATGTTATCTTTATTGCTAATCAACACTCTTACGAAAGATTGAAGATGAATAAATTGTAATCTATCATCAAATAGACTTTATAAATATAAACGTGAAAAAAAAAAAAAAAGTAATTGCTTTGAGCTAAATAATTTTAAAACCCTCCAGACCACACGATGGGTTTCTTCTCTTGGTAGATGTGAATAGTCAATAAAATCTCCACAAAATCTGACTGAAAAATCTCTGGCTGATTTTGTCTCCTCATCATTCCTCATCATTCTGTATTATTACCTTAACTTCATAAAATCAGAAGAGCAGCTGCTTCATTTAGTAAAAATGAACTAATCCGAAATGTACCTGCACAAGTTACTGTGGTATAAGCAAAATCCCCAATAACTTTAGATAGCAAATAAGGTCCACCCAGGAAACTTGAATTAAGTTCTTTGTATATCACCCCGCATGTTCGATCAATAGCCATAAATATTGTACAATGCAATCTATTTTTGTTTTGTGCATAGTTCAATATGATTGAACTCCCCAAGTGGTGGTAATTAACTACATGAATGCTGCAGAGTCGGTTCTCCTCACTTAATTTACGAGGGGTAATGAGGAAAGGTATGAGCCATTGTCAAACGGCTTTTTCAGCATCCACAAGTGGTTCACTCACATCACTTCCCGAGGTCCCTACGACAGCAGTGCTATAAAACATTCATAGAAGATCAAATTAATATTTCACTTAAATTATCAGTCGTAAATGATGAAAGCAGTTTCCAAAATCTACCCACAAACAGTAATTGTTAAGCTGCGCAGTCTAATGCCACTTTTCGAACGTAGGATGGTACTTAAACTTTCAAAGATTTCATGCAATTTAGAAATAAAATTGTAATTACTAGATATGTTGTGTTTGTTACCGAAAAATATGAGTGTTTCATCACTTCAAAGTAGAAATGCGAGTTAATTAGTAAAACAGATTGAACTTACAATGTAGACATAAAATTAATAATGTTGTGAAAAATTAATGTTCATACCTAACTACTGAGGTACATTATGCCATGTCTACGAAAAAAAAAAACAAAGAGACACATCTGATTGTTATTCACAGTTCCAAGAACACAAATCGTTAGTTTAAATTTATTGTGTAAAGGAAAACATTACCCAGTGCCCAGGGCCAGAATAGTGGCTTCTTCTACCAAACTCATTTCATCAAAGTTGTACCTATAGTCAATTGAATATTTTCTATTGGCATTTATTTTATTGGAAATTATCAATGAAGAGAACAACAATGATCAATTGTGAAACACAGCTGTTGTTAGTAAAAGTATAGAACTCTACAAGTGCCCACAACAAATTCAAACTAAGATACAGTCATTTTTTATTAGACGCAAGTCAGTATAAGATAATCAATCGCAATTCCAAATTAGTTGATTGAGCTAAAACCAGAACGAATCATCGCTCTCTTTCAATGTGACTTCTCGTTCACATGAATACAACGAGTATTATGTATAGAAATTCGAATATATTTGCATATATAAAAATTTGCAGAATATCTAACTATTTACAACCACTTTAACTGGTAATAATTGTGGCAAAAGTTTCAGCCCTACATGAAACAACAATAAGAACCCAAAAGAAGCTGGCAAAATTTATTGCATTGAACATAATATATATACGTATATACACAAAAATTGGTATAACTTAGACTATACCTATTGTACACAAATAATAGACGCAAATTTTTACTACTCAACATACAACAAAGTAGTAAGGAATGTCCGGCTGTATCACAATATCTTATCGAATGATAATTATAATTACAGTCTTGATAAAGTTCGTGAAAAGTGTTGAACTTATTAATATATTTATTTAGTTTTATATTAAAATAAAGTTTTGCTTTGATTGTAAATCATCTTGCAATGTTTTTGTTCATGTTATTACTGCGTGCTCAGTTTTCTTAGCATCTGACCTTAAAATACAATACATATTTATTTAATAAGGCCATTTACAACTGGTAATGGGACTTGATTATAAAAAGCGTACAAAAAGTAATAATTAGACATACGAGCAGTACTGCTTGCTTGACTAAGACAACGAAACTAACTATTCGAAGAGATACACTTATTTTGCGTTAAATATAGCACATATATTTAGTAAAGTATACCGAACAGCATTATTATACCTATATTATTTAAAGTGAATGTCAAACTGACAATCATTGTAAGAATGGCTCTTATGAATAAAGTCAAGCATATACTTTTCACTCCAGAAGGATTTTATAAGCAAATAGGACGTGTTTTCTATAACTTTATTCTAGATAATTTTTTTATATTTTATTGAAAAAAAAGTATTTGCTAATTTTTAATCACAAGACCCAATTGAATATCAAAGATCATTCAGAGAGATTTATTTCACTCTTTCTGCACAATCTATACTAATGTCGGCTATGGCTATAAGCGTAGGTAGAACTGTGATTCATATGCTGTTAACATTAGAGACCGTTAAATTAATGTAACTAGTCAACAGCTCAAATTCCCTGACATAATTTTTGTTAACTTTCCTGAGATTATGTTATATCGCTATGTACAAGAACCAAACTGTTCTAACAATTCTATTATCATTAAAAAACATCAACAAGCATTGTCAGACATTCAATGCGGCACGTAAAACTAACTTTCTCCAAATTCTGTGTGATCCACTATTATTAAGAAAATCTGTGATTATTTGTGACTCACAGGCAAACTGAGGGCACATAATTCGCTGCCAATAAATATATAAGATTTACCACAAGCATCTCTGTACGATATCTACATGAATTTAGAAAGAAGTAGAATTCTCAAGAGCCAAAATATTGCATCAATGTTGGTACCTTAAGATAAATATGACCAATACCGCGACAAGGCTACACGATACTTTGTAATATAACGTTTCATTAATGTAAAAACAATAAACGTTGGATACAATTGCCACAGTTCAGCTCATAATGAACAAAATTAGAAATATGTGTATCGTGATGGATCTGAATGAATTTCTTTCTTCCTAAATCCAACAACTAGTACATAGTTTTTCAAAAAGTATATTCATAATAGAAGCACTAAATGCCACCACCAGAACAATGATACATATATTTTTCACATTCTGATCAATATAAGCTTTCAACTAAATATATTACAAGTTTACTAATCTCATGCTTTCTTGAGATTGAAATATTTCTGTAACATTCAATATTCTGAAGAAAAAAAAAATTATTGTTGAATTCTTTAATTTAATAGAATGATAATTAACATTACCTACCAACAATCTAATCCGTCTAACTAAATACCATGACTTTATACCATCTGTAAAATACCTGAACGAGAGCCAGAGAGTGGTGGGGAGTCAATTTCTGCCTCATCCCCCCACCGTTGGGTTTCGCCCAGCAAAGTGCGGGTATCTTCGTCGCATAGCCGCTCAGGAAAGGTAACCCCATCTCCAAAGCTGTAACCCACACCCACATTTCGAGGCCTGATATCACCCCAATTTCATCCATCATCTGGCATAACTAACGTTCTTGCAATCATATGATTGTATTGTCTCTACAAGAATATGAGCAAATACACTTGCTAGGTGTATACTACCCCCAGAGTAGTAAAGAGAAGAAAATTATTTTGCCATTGATCTTTATTTTCATATGGAATTCAGAAACTACACAGTCGATAGAGGTCCCGCGATTGCCACAGTTATGAATGTCCAAAGCGTTGCAAGGATAATCGTTAAATTCTTTGATTACTGTTTTTCTGCTTAATCCCCAACAAATATTGTCCTCCGCTTTCATACTCGAAGATATTACACAAAAATTTCGAATCGTTTTCATTTCCGATGTATGAGAATATTGTATGTCAATCATTTCCTTCATATCCTTGTGACTTTATATCTTCTTGACTTCATGAAAAATCATTGATGCCAGATGAAAGTCTACTATATACTTAGAAACTCATTAAATCCTTACCACTGCCGCATGTTATACATTAAAACACTAGGTCTGTATTTGTTTGTTCATTTTTTTTGGTATCACTTGTGATAATACATCCGCATTGAATCGAACACTATTTGTTAATGGTACAAATGAAACATGAGACAGATTGCATAATAACCAAGGATAAACCTTTGAACTAGAAATTTCCAAATGCGAATTAATTGGCCTGGTGTTTGATTATTCTGTCATATGAAAAAGTTTCATAATTTGGTCCCTCAAAGAGCCAGATGCACAATACCTTTCAAAATTGACACTCATGTACAACATAGCTAAGAAACATTGAAAAAAATTGATTTACACCAGTCATACATTTGCATGATTCCAAATATGGTAATGAGAGTGTAAGCAACTAGAATTTCGTTCTTCTCAAGTCTTATTAACAAATTATGAGGTGTGCTGAATTAAATTGCTGATCAGATATATCTATAAGTACTCTCAGTTTTCTAGAATCATTGTTTTATTGTGTATCTATGTGTTTGCCAAAAGGAACAAATTACTGTTATTCTCTGAAATGATAATTCACAATGTATAGAGGAATTTCTTATGACGGCTCTGTACATTTTCCAGTAGAAAAATTGTGTCTATTACCTGGATTGTTAAACAGAAAAAAAAAAAAAACAGAGTACATTCAAACGTTTTGTTACAAAATAGTGTTTCCCCATCTCGGGTCCTTATCAATTCGCCGCTTAGATAAGAACTGCGAGACTATCTTCAACCTTATCTATAATCCATAGATTTATTTCTTCTCATTTTAATACTAATACCAAACATAAACAATGAAATAATTATTGAACAAAAATACAGCACCGCAAATAGTAAGACAACTAGAATAATAACCAAGCAAGATAAGCTAACATGCATTGACAGACCTTTCAACATTCTAATGAGTGAAAATGAATTTAATAAAATGCAACACTTTGATGAATTGTCCAAGATTGTTGAAAATTATATATCACATTATATGTAAGCAATATATAATTTTGAATAGAAATTTTTTACAATCAAACGCCAGTGCATAAACAATTATAAAGAAATAAAATTTCTACTTAAAAAATCTGCCACAAAACCACATAATTTAAAAACTAAACAAACATGCATATACTAAGACATTTCACAAAACTACATCATTACTTTGGAACTTGATGGATCTCCATTCTCACCACAATTTGCGTGTTGAATATATTGTTTCAGCGTGCAAGATTGTAGAATTAACATAAGTATAATGTTCGTGTGCTAAGTCACACAGATACCAAAATCATCAGTGAAATCATTAGATAGCAATGTTTTTGTCAAATAAGAAATTCATGAGATATTCAAGGTATTCTGAGCAACCGATTAGAATTCCCCACTTTGAAGAACGTCTAATATTCTCGCAATTGAAAGACTGATAGGTAGTCATGTAAATACAGTAAAACCTCCGGCACTGTCACGTATTGGCCTACTTCTTCCCGACCAATCGAAAGCAAGTACAGGGCCGTAGGATTACCCTGATAGCACCTGAGGTTTTGTAACATACACAGGCGGCGCTAAGGCACCACGGTAGTCAGTACTCAGTAGATGCGGTACTGCTACAGGGGCATGGTGGGGGTACCTAAGCGGCAGTGCCAAAGGTGCAGCTAGCGACAGTACCGGAGGTCGGACAGTGCCGTAGGTGACAGTGCCGGAGTTTTACTGTACCTATTATTATAATTGGTATTCCAACTTTCAAAGAGTTGTAGTTTGAATTTGATTTTGTACAAAAACGGCTAAATTCTTGGAGTATTCATTTAATTGGTGTGGCTCCCCGTCAGAGTTCCATAGTAATGGTTCCTGGGGATACGATGCGGGTGAACTATTATTCAGTAGTGCTGACCTGTTCTGAGTACTTCCCATGGAGTTGTAAGTGTTAGAGCCACCCTGATGCTGCGATCGTACAGGGTAGATATTTCCATCCCCAAGACTGGAACACATCCGTTCCAACCCCCCCAGTTTTATAATCAAAATCTTCTATTCTATTTAATTTCTAATTCACAGTATTCACTGATGAGATATGTAAATCTAATTAAATCGCCAGTTACCATTACCATCAACAAGATATTAACTATGGCCAATTCTAGAGAAAGAATAATTTGATTTCAATCGCAAAGTGATATAAAAATTTTCTCACTCAATTTCATACTTTTTTTTCTCAAAGACATAATCTTTGTTGATATATCTGGCATTTTCAAGTGCAAAAAAGTCAGAAAATGATTACATCGTACACACAATAGCACTCCTAAGAATCATACAAGATTTCAATATATTCTTTCATGAATATTTATCTCATCTATGTGCATACATAAGCTATAGTAAGACATCTTTTGACTGGCTATACTTCAGTTATTTGTTTCATTCACTCTCCCTCTTTGGAAACATAAAAATATCTAGATCCGTTTGAGATAAAGAGATTTAAGATATTATTCGACTGCAAACAAGAAAAATATTGATAAACTTACAAGCTGCAACTACACCTGAATTTACACAACATACAATATAAGCATACAACTATCAAAAACTTTCAACAGATATCTAAAACACATTTTGAACGATAGACAAAGGTTGCAGATATCTTTCAGAGCCAATAAAACATATAACTGTACCCAGTTTTAAATGATTAATCCTGTTAAGTTAATAGTTTTATTTATGTAATGCAAAAAAATTCATGGTGTGGTCATAGAACAAGTTACTTAATGAGTAAACTTGCATTGATTGAGCAGTACTAAGCGGAAAAAAAATTAAAAAAAAAAAAGAAACCATCTGTTCGAATTAGTGACAAAGACTGCCACTCTTTGGAATATGCGAGTTCATTCAATACCGTATAATCCATTGATAATAATTATATTGAAAAGTTTTATATGGAATAAACCATATGCATTCCAGCACAGACGTTCTTCAAGCTAGAATCTTTAGACGAATAGTTTAAGTACATGCAGGGTTGAATGTTATCTTAGGTATAATGTATAATGAATAAGTAACATTTAATTAATACGGTATTAACAATTTTTCAAAAATTTGCACATACATCGATTCCATCAAGTATACGACTTAATATACATCAAATTGACTTGGACATGTAATTCCTGCTAATGATATTTTCTTAAATAACTGGTGCACTGAAAAATGATAATTAATACCCTGCCTGTAATACAACTTTTATAGACTTGACTATTCATCATACCGCAAATGAACTCCAAAACCAACTGTCTAAAGTTCCTGATTAATGATTGAATATAAAACCTTTCGGTTAATCAAATTTTGTATATTATGATTATTGTCATGAAAATGGCTTTGTAATGCCGAGCATAACAAATTCTGAATACTACAAACCAATATCATGTAGGAACCTTCACAGCGCTGATAATGCCCAAAGCAAGAACAAAACCAAAATTAATACGTAGATGTTGTCAATTTTCTAATAGCACAGACTGATGATATTTTGATTATTTTGATCGTCTGTTCGCTTATTTTCTCTTCTAATCATAATGTGTGGGTGTATATTCAATTTAATCATAAGCCAACATCTATATAAGAAAATTAAGCATAATATCATTTTTACCATATTTATGTCATAACTAGTATTGCATAAACTGGCAGCAGATTTCAGTTCACATACTTTTGTTTAATTTAAATCTTGAAAATTTATTAAACAATACAGCCAAATATTGAAAAACTTTTACGTGATATCAGCTGAAATCACGTTAACATACAGTCTCGAAAGTACTGAATCATTTCATGAGACCACAAAATAACACAAGATGCTAATGCTAATGATGAGTGGATTCTTACGCCGAGGATATAATTACTAATGAAAATAAACAGTGTATGTAAACTAAAAATTCAATCACGCTCTGGAAATTGAAACTCATACAATAGGAAAAATATTTTATTGCGAAAATTTTATGTATCCTATGTTTGATAAGACTTGTGTCCTAGATACGAGTATTTAAAAAGTAGAAACAATTTGAAACTTACTTAAAAAATGAATGCGGTTCTACCATTGATCATATAATATAAAAAATAAGAAGCAAAAAAATTATACCTAAACTTGATATTAAGTAATCATCTATTGATTTTTCAAACTGTAGTTACAAAAACATCGTAACATGATATGTATGGCTTACAAGGCTTACGAAAAAGATATATTCATCACTAGCACAAGTCATTTGTGGTATATTCTATCACGATACAAGATATAATATGTAACAATATAATAGTGCTGAAATTCAATATGTGCGTGTGCAAGTAGGTACTAATACATAAAGAACAAAGTTTAAAAAAACCAAAATAAAAAGATCAACATCAAGCAGATCGCATAGACAATTAAAATATGACATAAATATAGAAATAATGCGAACGAAAATTATTCATAATTATTTATGAGGTTCGGATGAGATTGCTGGATATAAGTAAGTTCATTGACCCAATAAGAATGTTTAAAAGTACAAAGTGACCCAAAACTGAGGACTTATGGTCAATCATGAAAATAGATCAAGGCTTACATGTGACTTTACATTTTCTAAAATTTATTTTCAAACTACGCTAGATTAAGAAATTCGAAAACTGTAAATAACTAACGTGATTACTGAAGTAATCCATGAACTAAGAAATGTTTTTGTTGTGGATGATTTGCATTGTTATTCAGCATTCTCTCCTGTATTATATACCTGGGCATAATTATGAATAATAAGTAATGATAAGAAAACGGATATAATGGAAGTATGTAAAACCATATGTTTGATACTCACAGCTAAGTAAGTAAATTGGGCTTTTGCAGTTTTTTGTGGAGTTGATGAAAACATGAATTATATGTATAAATATTGGTATTGCGCAACTGACTCAAAGACCATAATTGTGTAAATATTCAAACAACTTCTAATATCAGAAAAGTTTTGCTTAATGCAAATTGAATAAATATCTTTGGAGATTTGACTCTTTGAATATTATATCGATCCATTAGAAAATGGATTATTTTTTATTCAAATTAAAACAGTTTATTATTTATTTCTGTTGAAATATGCAGACTTCTATTAATTTTATTTCCAACTTATTGTACCTAACAAAATAATGATAAAGGCAACAGCTCACCTAGTAAAAACAGGAAGAAACCACAGCCGGGAATTGTCACCAAAAACTTCCTGGAAATTATTGTATCTCCCAAGACTGAAACCATCTTTATCTTTTCCGGTTCTAAACATTGGTGGTCTGAATGCTTCTGCAATATTAATTAACAACAAATCAGTTTAGCTATTGGAAGGAGTTCTTATGAGCAGATGTAACCAACATTGCAAATGAAAAAAAAATATATTTAGTATTCAGACATCAATACTTTGTGATGTATTGCAAAAATTACTAAAAAGTTCATACAGTGCAAAGTGAACCGGTATTAATATTGCATAAAACTTGAAATGTAATTTAATTCGACCGATTACTCACCCAGTGTTGATCTGTTGTGAAGAATGAGGTAGCAATGATAGAAGAAAAGAGAATTCAAGCTCACTGCAAACATTAAAGCAACAAAGAACAAGAAGAGTAGATGAAACCTTCCCATTCCATCCAATTCGCCCTGTAAAATGATTAAACATTTTAAAATTGCACACAGACCACAGTTTGAAAAACTTTTCACTGATCCTAAGTTACTAATAGTCTGTAATACATATTTCTTTGTACTTTTAAACTTAAACATGATTTACAAGTTTTTATACCAAAGTGCTGATTTTTAATGGATTTGTTTTTTATGCCCTACCTAATTTCTGCTAAACAAACTATCATTATACAAGGTCAAGAATATCTCAATCAATCTAAAACGGCGCTCGTTACATTTATAGAACAATTTGTAACGTATTGAATTCGTGCCTTTGTGTTTTTTACACAGTGAGTAATACAACAGTTAACAAAATATCTAGAGATTTGTTACATTGTAATTTCCAAATTATAATTTTTCTAAAACTTATGGATTATAATGACCAAATTGCCCGGTTAATTGAAAACTATATTTTTCATTACCATCAAAGAATATTTTTGAGATTTTAGCTATACCAGCAAGAAAATTACTAACTCTAACCTTCCAAAATCGGATAAAATACTCCAAAGAAGTGCCAGCAATAAACAAGCAGTAAAGAAGAGCGTAAGCCAGGAACAACATGAAAAACTTGTAATTATGGAAGCCCACGCAGTTGTTAACCCACGGACAGTGATGGTCCATTTTGAGGACACAAGTTCCGCACACGCTGCAATGGTGAGCCCGGTCTGGTTTTATTAATTGACACTTCTCACAGAAGCGAATTGCTGCAATCAGATTATAACATATTTTTATTACAATGAAATTGAACATAAATCGTATACCAGACTATTGTTATTTTTCTGTTTCTTTATATCAATTGAAGTATGACAAACTTCAAAATATCTCATAATTCACAGGCTAATAGATTGTTATGTACAAATAAGCCAAAGGCATAAGAACCTGCTCAACTTACCGCCTTTAATTGTACGATTAGTAATAGGAAGATCTTGAGCAAATTGCTCTAATATTTGCCTTTGTGCTGTCTCACTTTCAGCTTGCTGAAGTTTTTCCATTTCCACAGGGGGTATTCTAAACTGTGATATTTATAACAAAGAAAACAATTCAATTATATCGAAGAGATACATGTAAAATAGAATAAAGTACGCTACAACCTTCATTTCTAATTCCATCGAGCAGAGATAGAATTAGGCCACTGAATAATAATATTATAAATTTAAATCTAAACAAACTTCTAAGAAAATCATAAATTCTTCAAATTATTACAATAACATATGATCAAAAAACTGCTCGCCCCAATTTGACGGTCAACATACTGCGAGATATTTTCATACTGCAAAAACTTTCACACCATAATGAACAAACGTTTACCTAGCTTGCTGAGTTTATTATCATATGCACATCATTAATCCGCATAATCTGTGAGCTAAGGTAAATATTTATCCTGTATTTGGCAGAGATTCTATAAATAATGTCTGTAACGCGGAATTGAATTAATCGTTGCTCGTTTCTTGTACACTCAGCTACGATTGAAGCACTAATTACACAAATCTTAGGAATAATCGACGATGTACCATTCCAAGTAAATTAGAAAGTTTAAAGAGATGTTTTTGAATGATTGCATCGAACGAGCAGGTGATAAACATGTTTCTTTCATTGATGTATAATTTGGGCAACAGATGTAATCTACTAACTAGAATCTTTAACGCATCGTTACCTTGTCTGGCACTCTCCCAAGTTCCGTGAAGACAGTTTGCCAGTACGACCAAAGGAAGAGTAGAAACAAGATGTGGAAGAAAAACAAATAGAAGGCTGTAAATATGAAATGACAAAAGAATTATTTGAGAGAAAAATATTAGAAGAATTTTTAAGCTGTATAAAGTTTCTTTTTAGATCCATTGTATCATTTAACATAAGTGTGTTATTCAATTATAGAATTGATTCAAATCTTTTAAAGTATCATGACTAACTGTATTCTTCTTCTTCCATTCAACTAGATAATAAAAATTAATCTCATTCATTAGATAAAAAGACTATTAAGAATAGACGTAATATTAAAAATCTGATAAGGGATTAAAATGTATACACCAGCTGACTATTGAATAAGTATTTTCACATTGATTGTAGAATGAACTTTGATCTGACAAGGCTGATCCTATAATGGTGAATATCAACATACAGGAGTATATTTTTTGGCTTATCATCAGGGTATTACAATGTTTCTGAAATTGCAGAGAAATTAGTTATAACTTATAATACACACCTTTTTGGACATAACTTTCTATTGTATCTGAAACAAGGAAAAATAAGATTCAATTAATAATTATTATATAAAAGTTAGGATCAACAAACACATATAAGATTAATTTTAAGTAATGGACAAATGGGATAATCTCGTCAAAAAATGACAATATTTATTTTAAAACAACTATCTAGGCCGACTATTCCAACACATAAAAATGATATTCAACTGAAAACAATTTTTCGATAAGGTAATCAATTTTCTCCTGAAATATTTGACACATTCTTTAGATAATTGATATTTTGGAAGTAATCACTTAACTGTCTACGGTTATAAAGTTCTTAGTGAGAGCTGGGAAATCATGTTTTAACATGTGTGTAACGATATGGTGAACTCCCAACAACTTACAATCTCTCACACAGATCAATTTAATTTAGGTCAATGTTAATATAATTCAAAATATTGGTCGCCGAAAAGAACTAAATGCAAGCTTGTAAGTCATTCGATTGTGTTCCTGACTTGTCAATAATAAATTTTTGCTAAGCCAGGAAACATCGCTCTTATGCGCACACATAGATATATTAGTCATTAAATACCATCCAATCGCAAAATTATTTCTTCTTCAAGCAGTCGGAATTAACCGTATCTCCCCCATCATATCACAAAAAAATTGCACACAATTATGTTGTGAACTATATTTTCTGGGATGAATATTTTCTACGCTGTTGACTAAATTAAAGCGCAGAGATTGGTTAAAGATTCTAGGGTGTTTACTTGAAATATATTATAATAAAGCGTCACCTCAAAAGTTAGTAAAATAAAAACAAGATCTAAAGCAATCAGAAAATGTATAAGTTCAAAGTTTTTTCTTTTGAAATTAACCAAAAAGTAGTCGTATTAGTAATTTTTATATGATATGTATTGGATGTTGATATGTAGGGGGTAAAAATGTGTTGAAAAAAATATAAATGTATAAATTTAAAAGAGAATAAAAGGTTATGGAAAATAATTGGTGACACTCCCACGCGTAGATGGAGAGATGATATAAATTAAATCAGGGAGGTATCGGGTGCTGAAAATAATTTAGTAAATATAGAAGTTGCTTACAATGACAGAGTTGCACCACATACGCATAATACGACCAGAAAACGATAGTCAGGATAAAGATAACGGGTATCCATTTGACGGCCTTCAAACACCACCAACAAGGTCCATTCGGTTTACCCATTTTGTATATGTTACGTATTAAAAATCGCCACGCACTATTTAGCAATTAGCCACATTTTCAATGCCAGATGTATTTTATTATCCTAGACGAAAAACACGTCGAAACAACCACTCGCTCCAGAAATTCATCACACAGTAAACAGTCGAACTTTTATCGCTATAATCGAGATCCGAGAGTTTGTTCGAGATACAATGTCGCGACTAGTCGAACATCACTGCGCATGCGCAGGATGCGAAACTCGAAAAGAAAATGTATACATTTTATATACCCGGTGTTCCGAAAGTCAAGACCTCTACACTATCATAGATTCAGAGTGTAGAATTAGAATTTACAGATTGTGTAAATTGAACAACAAATATAAACGTATAT
The DNA here is from genome assembly GCA_963978835.1 of Tenthredo scrophulariae. Lineage (NCBI taxonomy): Eukaryota > Metazoa > Arthropoda > Insecta > Hymenoptera > Tenthredinidae > Tenthredo > Tenthredo scrophulariae. Next base: position 13,325,536 of record OZ022227.1, read on the forward strand.
TAAAGAATAGACATTTTTCGAAGAATTTTTACTCCGCAATAAAATACTAATATGTCATGTATACTATTTGCTAAAAAGTGACTTATTTCAGAAGATAACGTCCCGAGAGAGATCTCGGCCAAAATGAACCAATTTCAAAAGCCTGATCAAGAACAATATATGGGATACTGAATCATTTATTATAACACTGAAGAACCAGTATCTAAACGCATATACTGTCAGAATAAAAGTGTAGACAAGTCCCTTGTAAACTATATTAAGAAATAAATTTTGTGTATATATATATATATATATATATTTATTTATTTGAATTATCCTCGCTTAGTGAAAACAATTTTCTTTCCTGCGTCTTATCATATGATTTTCTATCTGGGAACATATTTTGAATTAAATGGAATATAGATTTCTGATAGAATTCAAATGACTACCAGGATACAAACTGCAGGTCTTAACGCTTGATCGTATCATCTGTATTCCATAGAATTTGAATCTGAAAATTTTTGAAACTATTCCTAAAACTAAAACATCACTGTGTAGACCGAAAAAGAATAACATGAAAGCGCGGGTCGGCGAATGACGAAAGGAGGCATACGTGGAAGTGGGTGTGACTACTGAGATCGGTACTCCTGGAAGTTGTGCGTTCACCGTTGAGCCGACAGGTAGTATTCGGTTCCGTACTTAAACGTCAATTCATTCGTTGATGCTATCGATTTTTACTTCTAAACAAACGCGATATCTTATCTTTTGCACGAAATTTGAAAGCCCGTTATATTCGGCTATTTTTAATTCTAGCCGAAGATCGAAGGTCGTGTTTACCGCGGGAAAGAAAACGTTTTTTTTCCTTTACTTTTTCTTTGTATCAAATGCGCCATTAAATAGAAATGACGTATTAAATAAATTCATGATTCATAAGCCGGTATAAGTTATACTAATATAAATAATTTTTACTACGATCATTCTTTCAGACAAAATTTAAACTCCATTCGAGCAACATGTCTCAGCAACAATACTATCCTTTCAAGGTACGTTCTTCAGACACACACATAACTATCTTTATTACTCATTTCCAATGTTTTTCCATGGGCGTTTCTGCACACGCATGACCTAGTTTCAACCTTTTACCACCACAACAAACACCCTGATATTACTTATAATTTATACACTTTATGCATCAATAAAATCGCGTGTACGTACGTACAGTAAAGATTTTTTTTTTCTCTTTTTTTACGTCAACCTCCTTACAGTAATATTCCAGTATTTCCATATAAAGTCATATGATCATCATTTCGCCATCTACTCAACAAATTCTGAATAATATTGACAGTTATTAATCAATGCTAATCATTTTCTCATTGCTTTTTATAAAAACACATGACAATTATTAATGAAGTAACTTTATATCTCACAGTGTACACCGACGGTGTATCCGGCTGAGCCATTCGATGCGATCGCGGATGCTGCTATCCTGCGAAAAGCTATGAAAGGTTTTGGTACAGATGAGAAAGCGATAATTGATATTCTAACCAGACGTGGAATTGTTCAGCGTTTGGAAATAGCTGAGGCATTTAAGACTCAGTATGGAAAGGATTTGGTAGGAGATTTGAAAAGCGAGTTAACCGGAAAGCTTGAGGATGTTATTGTGGCTCTTATGACTCCACTGCCTCATTATTACGCCAAAGAACTTCACGATGCTATTGCTGGACTTGGTACAGACGAGGAAGCAATCATTGAGATCCTCTGTACGCTAAGCAACTATGGAATTAGAACCATCGCTGCATTTTATGAAAATTGTGAGTTTCTTTAATTTCATGGGTTGCTTGTCCCAAGGTCTTATCTACGAATAACGAATTCTTACAAGTTATTTTCCTAGTTAATCAACAGATCTCATATCATATCTCAACGTAGCATTAGATCTGACAATTAGTTTGATTTATATACCAGGGATTAAATAGTGTTTAACTTATCTTGTTTTTTTTTTTTTTTTTTTGTTTTGTTTCCCATGAAAATAATAGTCATAGAAATTTTACACATTTTTGAACTGACTCAGACTCTATTATGTGTGAAATACTGAATAGCCATCAAAACGTGACTGTGGTTCTATGTATAGGTATACCTATTACACACCAAGGTATGATGTCATGACTTTTTATATTATGCCCACTCACTGTTCAACTAATAGTCAGTCAGTTACCAGATGTATATAAGTTGTATAGTTTCTGTACATTGAATGCGAGAGAATGTAATTCTTAAGATATTTATATCAATATGTATCATCCTGGCACCTACGGTATCAGAGATCAACATATTATGATCAATTATGATTAATCAGTGGATTAATCTCTGAATTTAGTCAAGTCTTTTAAAACAATTCTCAGTACTTCGTGACCTTCGACTATTTTGTGACGATGGGTTGCTCAACATAATATGCATAGATTTCTCGTATTTGACGAAATTTCGATATTTATGATACTTTTTTTTATATAGTACAATCAACGTATTGATTACATTGAAACAAGTTGAAATGACGTTAAATACTTCAGGAAAAAAGGACATATTACTTTGACTTCTAACGTAAAGTGAAAGTAACAGAGATATAGTATATAATGTCTTCTACTAAGTGTGATAAGAGCTAATTGCTGGCAAATTCCCAGCCCGAAACGTTGATGTCATTTCACATGACTCTATATGAACTAGTACTACTTCAGAATCCTTAATTGCTGTATCTGAAGCAAATAACACAGTTATTTTTGGCTCGTGTATTAGACCATGTGAATTCGACTTGATTGATTGAATTTATTAAGTCAAATTACGATTTATTGTCTTTTTTTTATTGTAGATTATTTATGCGACTATTGAAATGTTACTCCCTGTTGCGAATATAAATTGAAAATAGATTGGTACTTGATACTGTTATTTAAAGTGCAAAACTATGCAGTTAAACATAAAATAACAATTGTATATGTTTTTTTTAAAGCCAATATATCAAGTTTTTTAATAAGGAAATCAGAATCTTTAATCTCTAAGCATTAGCTTGCAATCGTTTCAGTTCAATTATATCATGTCAAATAGGCAAATTGAAGTTTCAAAGAAATAATATCTTAACTCATCATCTTTCTTCAATTTATCCTACAGTGTATGGTCATAATCTGGAATCTGACTTGAAGGGTGATACTTCCGGCCATTTCAAGAGATTGCTAGTCTCACTATGTCAAGCAAACCGTGACGAGAACCAGGAAGTTGATGTGAGACAGGCTGTTGCTGATGCCGCAGCTCTTTATGAAGCTGGTATGCTTTTACCTCTCAAATATCATCAAAAAATTGTTAATTTATATATAAATTAATCGGTTTTATCGTATATTTTTAAAAGATATTGTAACCATTTTGATCCTTGTAACACCATTCAATCCAAATTATCAGACCAGTCCGTCTTTCCAAGATTAGTAACATTTGTAACAAATTTTATTACAGGTGAAAAACAATGGGGCACAGAGGAGTCGCAATTCAATGCTATCTTGGTATCTCGCAGCTACCAACAACTGCGACAAACTTTTATTGAGTATGAAAAGGTGTCTGGTCACGACATTGAAGTATCTATCAAGAAGGAATTCTCTGGCAGCATTGAGAAGGGACTTCTGGGCATTGGTTAGAAGTTTCACATTGTGATTGAGTTTCTAAATATCACAGCCTCTAATATTATCACATTTACATTCTAAAAAGCAGTTAGTAGCATGCTAGAGTTGCAAGATGCTAGTTATTTATAAATGTCTGTTCTCTTTTCTCAGTAAAATGTGTCAAATCGAAAGTGGGATTCTTTGCCGAACGTTTACACGCCAGTATGCATGGTATTGGAACTAAAGATCGTACCCTCATCCGTATCATCGTATCACGCAGCGAGATTGATCTTGGGGACATTAAAAAAGCATTTGAAGAGCGTTTTGGAAAGTCACTTGAAAGTTGGATTGCTGTAAGTAACACCCGCTATGTTTCAATAGTGCCTTATAATTGTATGAAAATAATTTCTTCCGCATCATTTTTCACATTGCATAATTGGAATGATTTAAAAAAAAAAAAATAGTATCCAACTAAATCCTTTGTAAGTTTCTTTATATTCAAAGAAACCCTACGTCGTTGGTCTCATTGGTTTCCGGAGTTGCTTGAAATCTAATCAGTTAATTATTCATAAGCGGAAGTGGCTGGCATGGCTGTTAACTGCCAAGCCAACGTTCGAGGAATAATAGTAACATTATCTGACTTATTAACATGAATTAGAAAATTTGGTCAACATCCAACTAAAAATATTTCATAACATCTAAATTCACATGACAATTGTGATTCTAGGTATATAATAAGAGAGAGTTCATTTCCTGCATCCAAACATATGAAATCTTATTTCACAACACATTGCAACATTAACTGTAGATAATATTTATTCATACTTTCCCAACAAAAAAAGATAATCCATAGTTTACGGAGAAGGATTCTATTACTCTAAAAACACGTGCACAGATAAGATCATTATAATTCCTTGAAATTGACAAATAGTTATTCATAATTATACTAGGTTTTATATTCGATTGGAGTCACGAATAAAATTGATAAGCGAATAAATTCAGATATTAACTCTTGTTGTTGAATCTAATTTTTATGTTTATTTTTTGCTCATTGCTATCCTTAGCAATAGTTAACCATAATACCACGAGTATGTTAATTATTCGTTTAAATGAACAATCATGAAGTAGCAGTGTTTAAACCTACGATAATAATTACATAATCATATGAAGTCATTCAGCAATTGTAATGTTCAACTTATGCTTGGATAACAAAATTCTGAATTGAATGCAATATAATAGTCTGAAAACTTGACTGTACGTAAAAAAAAAAAATAATTGGTAAAAACACAAGTGGTAGTGTTTTCCCTCCAGAAGATACAAGCATTGCACATAAACAATCATTCTCTCAGTAAGTTCGAAAAATTGTATGTTATTTTTTGAACCTAAATTATCCTCATAGCCATTCTTTGACAATATTAAATAAGTGAGGAGACTATATTTTTTGTTACAGGGAGATACATCTGGCGATTACAAGAAGGCTCTGCTCTCTCTAGTTTCCACATAAATAAACGAGAAGATCTTTGAACACTGGCTAGCTTTTAATGTCCAATATCATTCGACTCGAACCAGTCTGATACTATCGCTTCGATAATAAAACTTAATTCCATCCGATAATATAAATAAATCTAAAATAAACTGCCAAATTGAAGCTAATTCTTAAAACAGGCTGGTTAAGCACAGCTTAGTAGTATGCGAAACGAATTGTTTTTTACGTTTTGTACAATTTTCTATACCGCTGATTAATTTTCAAGCACATTTCACTGTGTCAATACTTCTCAAACTATGAAATGTGCTGCTTTGATATTGCCTAAGTATTTCAAAGTGATGTTAAAAATTTATATGAACAGTAAAATCATGTAGAAATTAGAAGGAATTTTTTTTTTCCAAGGTGTTTGGTGGATATTTTTTTTAAACTTCTGCAATACTCAATCGATAGCTGTTAATCTGCCTGTTATATGTAAATTCAGGGAACAAAATATTGCTTTCGTTATTTTCAATGGTGCGGAACTTATCTCTAAAATATTAAATGTTACATTTATGCATTAATTTTTTTTTTTCCTATACCGGGCGATTATGTGGAAATTACAGGTTCCAAGCGCGCAGGTGCTGATTTATTCGAATATCATTGGCCGGCAGAATCGCGCTAGCAACTCTACCAACTTTTCAGTAACATCCCTAGTTCTGTCGTCTGCTAGATTCACACAAACATAACCTATTCCTGCCACGGTCTGACGCCATTTATATTTGACAACAATCGGAAACAAATAGCAGACGGACTCTAGGGATATTCGTGGCACGTCTGAAATTGGCGTCCCTCGTAATATTCGAATAAATCAGCGCCTGCGCGCTTGGAGCCTGTACTTTCCACATAATCGCACGGTATAATTATTATACTTTTTATTAAATTTATCTTTTTGATCTGTTTATAGCCGTTAAGTTTTAAGACATTATTTAAGTTTTCAAAGTATTCTTTGATCGTTTCTCTATTCCAAAATAGATCTGACAAATGTTTAGTGAGAGTTGAATAATCCAGCAACCTTCTTCGGTTGTTAGGATAGAATTATAAGTATATGTTCAAAAAACAATCGAACAAAGTATCATTGCGTAAAGATTTTGATGTTTAGGCCATAAGTACACTAACAATAAGATCGTTCCAAATTGTAATTTATTACTTTCTTTCCAAGTAATATTACTTAATATAAATAAGAATTTAACAATCAAATGCTGTTGAACTGCCGTTAGATAAAATTTATCTTATACGACAATCTTTGCTAAAATTTAATGACTTTGATGATACAAGTTAAAATGTTTGACACTCAAAAAACGAAGGTTTTGATATGAGAATTGTTGCCGCTGATTTTAAACAATTTATCGCCTTACATGTACATGCAACACATGTGCATTTAACACTTCAGAAGCTAGTGAAAAATATATTATCTAAACTTGTTCTCTCTCATCATCAAAATACGATTCCTGGCTACTGTAAGATGAATATTCTCTACTGCATATGATGATATGTATATAGGTATGCACAGATTTAAGAATAAGTTATATATTCGCTATTTCAGCAAATTAGAGAAAAAAAAAAACGGTATTCACTGTATTTTATATGGAATTATATTTCGCAAAAGAGAGATCATGTTCTTTTTGTTGATCTTGACATTGCTTTGCTAATAACTTTATTTCGAGAGCCTTTTTCTGTGTCAATGTACAATCTGTGAACGCAAATAAAAGAAATTAGAGAATAAAACATTTCCTGCATTCTTCTTTATTATATCTGAATGATATTTTACTAGTTCCACGTTTATAATAAGAAAAACAATTTTTAGACATTTATAACTAACAAAATCCATCTTGTTAACTTATTTCTATAGTTTCGATGGGTTTTAAGAAAAATAACACTGAATTTTTTATATTTTGATGATATCACATTATACTCGTTCTGAATAACATAAATATTTCTATTACACTATTAATATGAAGTTTGATCACATTCCAAATGGAAATTAAAGAGTATCTTGGATTTTGAGTATGAAACTAAACTAAACTAATTACCAAAAGAATTTACTCGTTCACATACATACAACGGAAATGAAATTCATAACAGATAAAATTACTATTACTAGTAGTAGTATAATTCGAATACTTGTGAATCAAGTATAATGAACACATCTACGTGATTCAGTGACCCCAGTAGTTGTACAATTTACAACTTATACTGACTGTGTTTTCGAATAATAATAATAATCAACATTCTTCTTACATTAGATCCATTAATTTATGTCTTCTATTCTTACAGGATGATGTTTCAGGCGATTATAGAGATACGTTGGTTGGATTGGTCACAGGATAGAATATAAGACTGATTATAAATTTGTACGGTCTTTAGTTGTTTTTATGAAGAATATCACTTGCCAATTTAGGTTGAATGAAATAATGTATACCCATGTGTTATTGAATATGAACTGCTTCCAATAAAGTATTGTGTTAATAAGTATAGACCAGTTTATAAGTTCAATCCATTATATCTCTGATACCATCCGCCGTTACCTGAGAAGAAAGAAAGTAAATATAGAAAGTATCTCTACTGATATGAATAGTTTATTATGTCAAGACCTGCTGATTGATTAGGCATACCTGGAACTTTGATGAAACTTTTGGCATTGTTAAAGCTTTTATAATACAAGCTGCAAATTTGTTATCATCAAGCCGGGTAAGCATAAGTCTTTTATGAATTCTATGAGCACAAAGGTTTCCACCGGCTGGAACTAAATCAACTTCTCCATTACCCATTATCTGAGTAGTTAATTCATTCGTAACGACAACCTTTGAAAATGAAGTAATAAATTTGTTAAAATTCGATCGAGCAATGATCCTTAATCTCATTTCTTTAGTAAGATCATTTTATTTCGAAAATTTGTCTTATTGTTCAACAATGAGATCAGAGATATGAAATGACTCTTTGATATTTAATATGAAATAATTATTGCGCATTCAAAATTGACTCAGAATACTGTTTGTCAATAGATTTATACTTACTGCTAGATTATATCTCGTGGAGAGCTTGTGTAGTTGGTCTAATATTTTTAAGTAAATCCGGGTACGATGTAAAGGAGTCTCAATTGTGTATCGAAGAAATGTAAGGCTATCCACTATTATGAGACGTATCTAATGAATTCAATGACATTTGTTATGCGAAATTCTTAGTGTCAAAAAATGTTGAAGCAAAATTGAAGCAAGCGACATTTTCTATCTATCTGGAGAACCATATTTTGATTTCATGTAAACGTCTAATTTATCTCCATAATATCTTATAAAAAACGTAGACAATAACTTTTGTATTATAGTGTTTTCAAATCTCAGAGATAAAAATTTTGAAGCTAAAAAATCATTTATCAGAACAATGAAGCTGACTTAGAACTGCAATAGCATATTGCTACCGAGTTACTGTAGTTTGAATATATTTTTCAATATTTCAGAAGGTTTTTCTGGCTGACCTGACGATTATTAGTTAAATGTTTGAAGTTGTTAAGAACAGCTAGCACTTCGTCATATGTTTGTGGAGAAGTAACGATGATGCGGTCCAAAATTTTGTTCAAGTCAAAATCCTGGTCTTCACAATAATCTTGGCACTTCGTTGCCATCTCTGCAAAATCGTTTTTTTTTTTTCAGAATATGAATAGAATATTTAGAATATAAAACTTTCGAAATGTTGTACATCAGGTTTTGGATGAACAACTTTTATGGAAGATGGTAAATTGTCCATAATATCAAAGCCTAGAGATGTGAAATACTAGAAACAGACTGAATGTTAAATTAAACAAATTAATGTCTGCAATACTAAACAGACAGGGACTTAATATAAAACAAAATCTTATTGGAGAAGGAAGAAGCAGGAGGAAAGATCATTAACAAGAAAAAATTGAAAACTAATCGAAGTTTGATTGATTTAAAAAAATAACGTTAGTTTTCTTATTTATTACTCAAATAAAATATCGTCTACATTTTCATAAACTCAGTAATCTAATATAATTTACACTCCTTATTCTAGTTTGATGGCTTTTAGATATGACTCATAATATGACCCCATACTTCAACTCTTTCGATAATTATAAAGTATTTATAATTCTGTACAATATAATCGATTACCAAGTAAGTATGTGCATTTGTACAAAATAATACCTCTGTACAGATATCAGATATCAGGTATCTGGCCATGGGTGCTGAATTACTCCATTGAATTGAGTATATCAAATCTATTATTAGCATCGATGAATCGAAGGTCTGGATCTGAGCTGTTGTCTTCAGTAACGCAGCTCATGCTCGCATCAGAACTAAGTTGTTTAGGTTTATTTCTATTCTTGCGTTTCCTCTTCTGATTCACTTTATACGCAAATACCTCCACTAACGGTATTTTAATAACATTTGATACTGAATTGAAAAGTCGTAATAGACTTGGAGAATCTGTAAGTTTCACATTCATGTAAGCTTCAACATCATTCCGTCTCTTGAAATTGTTATATAAATTGTAAAGCAATGTGCCATTATAAATTTCTCCTACTTTTGGCTGTACAAATGGATACCCGAGTAGAGCATTCAAGTGCATACTATGTCTCAAGCAACTTTGAAATTGTGCAAATGAATGAATGATCGTGACGTTGAAAGATTTTGGATTAGACACAGTTTTAGGGTCTAGATTGAAACTAGATATAAAAAAAGGTGCAGCAATCAGACAGTCCTCTACTGTCACCGATTCATAAGCATGAGTGATATTTGTATCAGATGTATTCTGTGCTTTAAAAGCCATGGATTTTTTTTCATCAGTAATCTTTTGAATCTCAGAATGATATTTAGTTGTGAATTTGTGTTGCGAACGATAAAATCCTATTTTTTCGTCTATAATACCAAACAGCATTGCACACAGCAATGAATATACATGGCAATTAATCACTAAAGGTTCTTTACCTTGTTGTGCCCAATAAAGAATAGTAGCTAGGTACAATCTCCATTGAGGTAGAACGTGATCTGTGCTTAATTCTTTGGGAATATTTAAGATATGTGTTAATATTTCTGCCCTCATATCAACAGAAAGTGTATTCAGATCTTTCAACAATGGAAATTCACAAGAGAATATTTCTCTGCAAGGTTGCAACTGGTACCGAGTCCCTCGTTTATTCTCATCGCGTATAACATACTCTAAATTTTTATCTACATCTTTTCTGTACGATGTTAATAGCTCGAAAATAACACTGACAATTTTTAAACTCATCAGATGAGCAGAAGGATAGAAGTAATCCTCAATTTGTGGTGGGCAAAAGTACAACTGTCTATACATCATGTCAATAAAATAAGAGGGAAATCGCCCACTACTATATTCATCAATAAACCAAGGTGGAGCAGTACTGGATAAAAAATTTTCTATAGAAAGATCTGCTTCGTCAAATTCATTGCCAATTTCTCGGTCATCGTCATCGTTGTTCTCTTTATCCTCATCATCATTGTCGTTATCTGTTTCTTCATTGCTTTCTGAGTCATCACCATAGTTTCCTGATTCTTCAACAATTTCTGAGTTATCAATATCGCCTTGAAATTTAAAAGTCTTATCCACTCTTCTCGATCTCAATTCAGCTAGATATTCTTGAGAAAATCCGAGCGGGACCAGCATAGAAGGAAACGAATTGGAATAACCATTGATAACTTGTTCCATTTTCGTCAATACTCTACGCCGATGTGAGATTTGTATTCTACTCAAAACCCCAGCTACAGCGCTGTTCAAAGTAAAAGGTTGTAGCCAGTTAAGTAACGCAGTAATCCTTCTCTGTTGTTCGTTCGAAGTTTTCTTAGTAAGTTTAGAGAGCTTTAAATTGTTGAAGAACTGCTTGAATACACTTCTTTTAATGTAATCATTTCCTAGTAGCGTAGCGACCAGAGGTAGCAGAGATTTGTCCAGTCCTCCGAAACTATTCAAGAATTTCTCGACTCGATAAATTCTACATTTCTTAACATATCCATCAGTCTTTTGGTTCCTAACAACGCCATTGTCTAGCGTATCATAGGGTATGTACAAAGTACCGTAAATGAAAAAGTCAGAGTCATAACTGAGCACTGGACATTCGAGGATCCTAGCAACGGCAGCGATTTCATCGTCAGCTTCAAATGCGCATTGAGCATATCTGACTCCCTTCTCATTCATAACATCTTTGAATACTTCCATCATAATTAGTGGAAAGAATTTCTTCTGTTCTGAAGGATTGAAGTATGACGCCAACTGAATTTTTGATCTAAGACGAGAGTAAATTGTGTTTACCTTCTTATTCTCATATCCGCCATCGACAAGGACGAGCGGAACTACATTACATTTGATTAAATTATCAAACAACTTTCTTACGCATTCCGCGTACATGTCATAGTCACCTCCAAATGCAGAATTAGAACGAGTGTGCCAGTTGTATAGTTGAGAAGCTATACTGTTACCGTCTATGACTAGATATGTATCGTGTAATTCATACGGTTCAAGGTACTGGTCTGAATGTCTGGCGATATAAGTTGTCAATCCTTGGATTCCCATGTTGTATAAATTTCAGGTGCTTCCAGTGCATTAAATCCGCTAGTTTTAAGTGTTCGTTATTTTTTCGAGAGTTTATCTGACCCGCGCGTCTCTTTAGTCTCTTGAGGTTAGGATATTTGAGGTTAGGATATTTATTTTTGTTACTTCGCGAGTTATTCGTTGTAATAATTTACGCATAACTTTTAAGCAGTTGATTCAATTGCAGAAACACTCACGTATTGTTAAGTAAAAGTATCGTTATTGGGGAAAATTGTTTAAACCATACACTCTACAGGTGATGAGAGCTGCGTTGCTAACTTCACTTCCGATTCGATTATCAGAGTGAGTTAAACTTATACGATATCTGTTATGTGGGAGAGAGAGAAAATAATTTGCGAAACTAACCTAACCTATCCCCACCCTTACTTTCCGCGAATGTATACAACTTCAGTATTTGAATCGCAATAAACAAATATATTTCGGCAGTGAAAGAACGTAATAATCAAATTTCGAATAAGTTCTAAAAAAAAAACCATAATAATAATAATTTTTATAACAATGAGCGATGATTCGCACAATTTGTTCTATTACGCGAATGTCTGTCATGTTTGTAAGGCATCTAGTGAAGAACTGCCCTTAAAGCGTTGCGGTAATTGCAGAATGATATCTTACTGCGGAAAAGATCATCAGAAACAACACTGGTCGCAGCACAAAGATCTGTGCAAAGTGATATCAGACATGCTTGATAAAACGGGTACTTTATCAATTTTTGAAAATTCTCAAAATAATTGCAAAAAAATATGGTCTCGTAAAAAAACGAACCTGATGTTACTAGCGCAAATAAAATTGGGAAGACGTTTAGAATCGTATGAAGAACACATGTTCAAATTTCCAAGAGTTTGCTCTGTTTGTCACGATGGTAAATCAGGCGCTTTGAAAGACTGCCTTTTCTGTCCGAGCGCAAGTTTTTGCCCGCTTCATAAAATCGAAAACACAAGACATTCGAATCAATGCAAGGCACTGAGATTATGCTTCGATTTAGACGTTGCTGCTACTTTATTCGAACGAAAATCTCCCAGACACGTTGTACCGTTTCATACAGAAACTGCTTTCCTTCCAACTACGATAACAGATTTTATATATCTTTATGTGAACGAAAATACAGCCCTGCCAATGTCCTCGGAATGCCAATTACCTTACAACTCAGAATATCTCACAAGACCTTTGACTGTTTTATACGCTATTGAGAGACTAGAATTTGCTGTTGAGTCTGACGTGATTATGCATGTGATTGGAGCCAATATGGTTGAAGTTGACGGGCTTGATGTTTGGGAAATCTTATTACATTGGCTTCCCTCTTTGACTGCATTAACGATCGTATTAATTGGTCCTGAACTTGTTTGGGGAAGTGTAAAACCAAATGTCTGCGATTATTGTATGGCAAAAGGTATGAGGGTTCGTGTAGAGTTGAGGAATATGCTCTACCAAGATTATGTAACCAGTCAATGGTACGAGAAGCCGGATTTTTTGATCGGATATAACACAGGGATTCATGAATGCGTAGAACTCGGATCAGCCAAGGATACTTGGACACCGTCCGTTCAAACAATGGCTGAACAAAACTGCCCCTTGGTTTTAACATCCTATACTTTGAGCGAGGCTATCGAGGAACATGAAAGACTTTGTATAATTTTGGGGGATACTGCGACTCGTCTTTGCTGCGTTAAAAATCCATTTTCAAGCTTGAGACCACACAGAGATTTCGAAACTGAAGAAGTATTTTATCAGAATCAATTCATCACCATTTATCAAGAACTATGCCCGACGAGCTTATTTAGCGATTTCAAATTAACATAATATGAATATCAGCGGCCCAAGTTGTTAGAAATATTTCTCTGTACTCGATTAACAGTTTTAGATACCACAAGCATCCACTCGAAATTGGTATATGATAGCTTGTTCTTATCGAACATCCTAATACCCAATTCCTAAACATAAATTTCCGATTATGTAATAGGATTTCAAGTAATTGATAGAAGTGATAACACAGCATCATTCCGTACTGCATGTCGATTCGGAAGATAATATTTATACCGATGTTAATGTTGTATATTATCCCATAAGGTCCTAATCGATTAGATCAAACATGTGAAACACAAGTTAATTTTCATATGTATAATAGTACACCGTGCATAACACTAAAACGTAAGACTGATACTTGAAAAAAAAGCCATTCCTTGTCAAAAGAGAATGATTTAAATTTCCTGGAAACTGATATTTTCTTGAATTTTGAGTTCAATAAAATAGTGGATAGTAATGATCTCTACATATAATATAAATATCAGAATGCAAAAGCCATAATTGAATTTGTAATATAAGATAGACTGAAGTTACCTGTTTTTTTTTTTATTTTTATTTTTTTTCTATTCATGAATCATTATACAGTTATTGAATATATTTAATTTTAATAACATTTACTATTACCAAGACTTCATGTTGTACTATAATCATTGTCATAATAGCAGCAAGACTGCACACTTTGCTATGAATTTATTGTGAAAGAAATATGTACCAAAACTGGATATTCTGTATGTTAAACAATTTCTCTAAAAGCAGACACAGCGACCAATGCATAGCTAGAGTTTTTGATGCATGGGAGAAGTAGGACCATAAACTAGATGTGTTTATGCAACAGAATTGTAGAAAGACCTTTTACAAATTATACATAAATTCGAGAAGATTTTTATGTATTGTTAATGTCTGACTTATCGCTTATACCGAAATCATGAAATAAATGTAAGTCGTGTGAGTTTATCGTGTTAATATAATATGCATATTAATAGCATAGTATATAAGTGTAATAATCGACGACTGAAAAAATATTAAATGCAATAAGCAAATTGTTCATTTTACCAAGAAACTATTGAAAAGTACAACTAATTATTATAATATCTATACACGTCCTAATTTTAATTGTTACTCTGCATGGCTGTGTTTTTCATTGCCGTTAAATAAATGAGTATACATCAAATTTTATGCTTATTATTACCTTTCAATCTCAAAGTTGATACTCCGCTCCTTGTATCAATATATAAAACTTCTCCCCCAAGTCCATTGTGGTATTTGCTTAACTGAACGCTTATGCATAGCTGTAAACTAAAATTAAACAAACTATTCAAGAAATTTCATACCAAAAAAGTATACTCAGGTGAAATGCTGCGATACGTTAATCTTTGTTAGGGAGAATTGAAAAATTAGCAAGAAAAAAGTTTCTCAATACCAGATCTTGAAGAATAAAAATTAGTAATTGATTACTCTAGTTTCGTAATACCAAAAGGCTACCCTCTAAAAAAATCAGGTTGATTCAGCTGTTTATTTACACAAAAACATAAAGAAAATTACCAAATCTGGGTTTTGCATGAACCAGGTGCTCCGCATAGTTCTGTGATAGTTTTACATTGGAACCCTCCATCTAGCACATTGTTTAGCTCTCGGCTGAGCGTTGATATTTTAGACTGCTGCAACTCTTCCTATGAGTTGAGAACACATGTCTAAATGATGTCAAGTACTTACTTTTAAAATAATCCCCTAATGATAAGTACTTACTTTTAAAATAGTTAAAGCTGAGACGGTTACGGGTACTTTGCATAACATTTGAGCTTCTTGAATCGCATGAGAACACTTAGTCGTTAATTCTGAAATAAGAATGTTTCCTGAAATATTAGCGGTCCGTTATCAAATAAGAAATTTACTGAACTATATTTATATTTTAATATTTTATTGAACATACCTGATTTATCTTGAATGTCTTCCGTGTAATGAATACCGTTATCTCTAAGCTGCGAAATTGATGCTTCTGACAACGGAAGGCTAGTGATTGATCGCAACATACTGGACAAATTTAACACGTCCTTTTATCTACTAATTACACTGACTTATGTTCGGTTTTTAAATGAAACCTATGAATTTACCTCGTCATCAACAACTGTGCAACTATATGTAAGATTATGGATATAGAAATGATTTGAAATTGTTTCTTCAAGCTATCGTCAAACTGTAAATATGCCAAGACACATTGGTTATTAACTTGTTTAAATTGCACAGAGATAAACGTGACGAGATATACATCAGTCAGATTTTCCGAAAAAGGTATAAAAAAACGTTTTCTCTTATACTAAATGAATTCAAACAATATTTCGAACAATAATCAAGAATTAGCTAATAATTAACCGCGTTAGATGACAGAATTGGCAGAAGACTTTGAATTTTAAAGAGAGTCAAAATGATGACTGTTTTATTTTCAATTTATCGGGAATTTGATACATTAGAATAGAACTCATACATATTTAAAACAATGAGGTGTTATTAATTCATAATCTGAAGGGTCAATTCATTTTTCATCAAATTTTAATGTTCAAATGCGTAGAATGTCTCTCTCTCTCCTTCCTTTGTATGTCTTATCGCCCGTGAGGGCATGTAGAGTGTAGACTAAAGCGTAGAATGCAGATCTGAATTCTCGGAACTCGAAGAAGTAACCTGAAGTTATCTTCGATTGAATGTACAGAAGATCTCGTTATATCGAAAATCGAAAAAGACGAAACCCCAGACAATTTCAGAGTAATATATATCGTGTGGGCTGTCAACTGGGTGTGTGATTTTATTCCGCGGTATCCAAAGCCAATAAAACATCCTTATAAGGAGAGAGAATAGTCGGAACTGTGTCTGCAAAAGAATTTCTTCAAATTCATTTCGAGGTGGTAAGTATTGCAATGTTTTCAATTTACTTTTAAAAAAGGTGAATATTTATCCCGGACATGCATGGTAGGATATAAAGTAAATATAATCACTCCGAAAATGAGCTACTCCATTAAACCTCATGATTACCTTGGTGACCGATGATATTTTTGTTTCATAGATATTCAAACTCCCCAATTTTAATCAGCGTTATAAATGATCGATGTATATTTACATTAACGATGACAAAAATATGAGTTTGGTTATGAACAAAATAAGGAATTTCTAGATGTCATGATCCAATAATGTCATAAAATTTGGATATTTTTCAGCTATAAAAAAAAAAAGGCCAAAATGGAGAGCATGATACAGAACCAGGTGATGGAAGTTGCGCATCGCGTAGAGCAGCAGCTCGACGCTGAGTTGGACAGACTCGACAACATGGATACCGATGATCTTGAAACTTTGAGGGAAAAAAGACTCAAAGAAATGAAAAAAAATCAAAATCAAAGACAGACCTGGCTTTCTTTGGTAGTTTTTTGCCGTTCAATATCTTGCAAAATAGTATTCTTCATTTCAAATATTGGAATTCTACTACCTCTATTAGTTCTAAAATTCTTGTCTTTTTCATCTCGCTACAGGGACATGGAGAGTATTCAGAAATCCCAGATGAAAAAGAATTTTTTGAAGCGTCAAAAAAGTCCAAGGATATTGTCTGCTTATTTTACAAAGATGGTTCTCCCAGGTGTAAGATTGCCGACGAACATCTCAAGGTTTTGGCCAAGAAACATGTCGAAGCTAGATTCTGTAAACTCAATGTCGAGAGATGCCCGTTTCTTACAGGTAGATGTAAACAAAAAGTTGTTGAATAACTTTAAAAATTATCCAATCATTAATCATTACAGTAAAACATTGATAAACGACTACCAGGACGGCGAAATACGTCTAAGACTCATTCATTTCGTTATTTGACCATTTTAGAACGTCTGCGAATCAAAATTATTCCCACAATTGCTTTGATCTCTGATAGCAAGACTAAGGATTATATAGTGGGATTTACTGATTTGGGAAATTGTGATGATTTTTCAACCGAAATGATGGAGTGGCGCATAGCGCAGTCTGGCGCCATTGCATACAATGGAGATCTGATGAACCCACCAGAGAAGGGGAAGAAGACTAAATCCTTGTTTAACAGCAAACCGAAGACTATCAGAAGTCGGGAGTCCGATGGCTCAGACGATGATTGGGATTAGCATTAATTTTTGACAATTCTCTCTTTTTTTACATCTAGTTCACAGTATGCTTTTTATATGCACAAGTTCACTGCATTTATAACATTTTTGTTCAAGTAATGTTAGTTAAAACTAAAGTTATAAGACGAAAGATAACGTTATTATGATTTGTGAAATGAAGAAGGACATATTCACATCAAATATTCTACTCGAAATTCCAGCTCGCGAAATGCAATAATACGAACGGGTATCAATCTTATGCTGCTATCCTATACCTTTGCGTAAAATTATAAATAAATGTAAAAGATTTTAGATTCAATGTCACAGATGTGTTATAAATTATTTTGAAATTATTTAATATCGGGAATAAAATCAGTTGCTCACTTTTGGTTTCGAAATTGATTTTATTTACGATAAATTCCTATGGTAACTTTATATCTGATATTAATTCAATGTTTTATATAATAAATTATCGTTCGAAACGATGTAACGATGCGAGAGGTGGTAACCTCTATTGATTTCGACTTGATCAAGTGGTATTAGGAGAAACCATATTTATTTCATAATTATGTATTAAAATGAAAAAAAAAAACAATTATAGAAGTTATTGATTTTACACTTCTGCACGAGATGCTTCATTCACACTGTGTTGAAGATAGTATTGCTTTTTATGAATTTTGTAATAGGAAAATAAAGAAATAATTTTTTTGAGAATGTGTTCAGTTATTTTTCATCAAAGATATAAAATTTTAGATGTCAATGACAATACCCTTATTATTTTTTCTTATTGTCTTTTTCAACTGAATCATTCAACAGTTTCGATCTCAGTTCGTGTAAGAATTACATATGAGGAACATAACCATAAGAAACTATTTTAATTTCATATGAAAAAATATAAAATCTATTCGTAATCATAGAATCTGGAGGATGACAGTTTCTCACCCTTATTCAATGAATTCCTTGCAATGCAAGCGATTACCCTGCACCTACATAGTTATGTATACATAAGTAAATTACAGTAAGATTTTCCATAGCCCTTGGTGGGATATCTATATTCACGTATTGGGATACGTACTTTGAGCATTTTAGATGCTGATTAATCGAAGAAAAGATTCTGGTACCTTTCGTTAATATATTTGTGGTTTCAGCTCACTGAAAAAAAAGCAAAAATTCATATAAAAATTGATGTATTATGAGCTCGAAAATAGAATAAAATCGTAAAAGTAATTAGAAATGAAACCAGTATATATTTAACTCATTAAAGTCACCAATTATTTTCTATTTAACTCAAATATTAATTGCTCATTATTTATGAATTAAAAATCGATGCAATACGCGAATTATTTTCTAAACTGAACTTCAATTTTACGATGTAACATAAGAAAGTTCTGACAGATCAGTTCATAGTCACGTAATTTTGCAACGATGTCGCAATTATCAGAATAGCTGTGGATATTCAATTATTTCAGAGTCAAATCGAAAGTACGTAGCAAGGTGCGAAAAAATCGCATGCAATAATTAAAAAATTACAGCTGTAGTCCATGAAATATTCTCTGTTCAGTAGAAAATAGTATAACGATAACATATGAACTTATGGAAATGATAGTTGATGTGGTCTTGACTAGATTACAATGTGAAAAAAAATGAAAAAATTATACATTGTGAATGTCAACTGAAAGAAGCATTCATTCATGAAACTAAACACATGATAGATATATGCAATACCATAACGAAATAAATAAGACGAAGAGATTAAAGTATGACGCATACTGAGTTACTTGTAGCAATGTTGTTCTTTAAATTATTCCATCCTGCTACAGATCGATCTCTCTCATCCCAAAGCGTAACACCATCACACGCACAAATCTTCTTTGTATTTTGAAACAACCCAGAAGCTCGAGCTATTATACCACACGACAATCTGGAAGGCAGAATTTGCAACACATCTTGAATAAAACGATTATTCTAAATACAATTTACGCAAAACTATCATCACATACGATCTTATCGACCGAAAATATCAATAATTGCCAGTATAAAGTTGCTCTTCACCTATTTCCACTATTTCCATCAATTTTTGATTGTGGGCTATCTCCTTTTCCTAAATCATCCGGGCCATCGGTGACAACTAGGGATCGTCCAATAATATCCCAGACTTTAAGTACATCATCGACTATCCTGAATGTTGCTCTACCGTTTTCATCAGCCAAAATGTTACCCAAGTCTCCAAAATGCTGTGAAAATGTGAAGATTTAAATGTTATAAATGATTGAAGGCAATGCGTTGTCTGCAATTACTGTTCTTTTCCGTCTGACCATTTCAAGTATTAAAAGACTCCAAACTTAATAATCTAAACTTTACCCTTTCTGCAGGATGATCTCCAGGTCCTCCATGTGGTGTTTTATGGGGATTGAAATGCTCACCAACACTGCAAAATAAATTTTATTTCTAAGTGAATAAAGATACAGTATGAATTGTCAATTGGAAAGCTGAATTGTGGTTTAAAATTACTATTTAAATACCTATCACATCCTCTTGAAATATCCCCGCATTCATGTACATGTATTCCATGGGGTCCTGGATTTAAACCATCCATAGTACCATCTATAATACATTCTTCGCCTGCCTGAACAAATCTAACTACTCCTTTTATATTATTGCCAGAACTATATCCAGAATCCCCACCCAGCATTGCTACCGCACTTGCGCCAGTACCTAGAATAATTGATTGACAAGTAAAAATGACGTTATCCAACAAGTTGAACAGCAATATTCGTAATACAGGTTGTACAAGGTGTTTACGACGCAAATTTAGTACACAATATTGAATATATATATAATCAAAGAAAAACAAGGACTAACGTAAGATCGCATGAAAAAAGGGTATACTTTACGGATTTGGAAACTACAACTTTTTATATTTTATTTTTTGAAGCTCGACAAGTCGAGTAATAGATAAATTAATATTAAATTTTATAGGTGCAATAGGGATGATTTTTACCACCATATCCTTTTAGAACAGCTCGTCTTCCAGATTTCTCAATTTTTTGTTGGACCATGGAATATGGAAGACTGCTGTCTACAATGACGGTACCATTTTCGAGGGATACTTCAACGTTTTGAATCCCATCAATGTTTGATAAGCTATTTTTAACCGCTTCCACACATTTCTGACATGTCATTTGGACAGTAAACTCGATCTGTGAGAAAAAAAAACAAGATTATTAAAATAAAGAATGTTGAAGTCTTGATAACGAAATGGACTTCAAACAACACCTGATGTAGCTAATTCTTTTTTTTTTTTTTTGTTTAGGAACTCTTGGTTTCATTCATGAATTGCCCATACGTTATAACAATGATAATAACGTCAAGTGATGCGGAAATATTTACGTCAATTTCGATTGCGTCACGTTACAGCATTGAGGGTTAGTGAAATATGATATTATTATTGTTTTTAAAAAGATTGATTAATTGAAATGAAGCCTTGATATTTTTGGATATTTTGTATTTTATTCAAACAAAATATGTATTAGGATTATAGACCTAGGTGTAACTCAAGTATAAATAATCGAACTTTTGAATTCTTGCGAGTCAAAAAACGAACGATAACCAACAAGTGATAATAACCTTTTCGTGATATTTCGATTCATAGCTGCTATATTAATATTCTGTAAAATTCTAGACGAAGAAAAGACTCGCAATAAATGTGTGATGTCAGTAATTGTGTATTATTGTAAATGAAAATTTTTTTAAAACGTGAATTAACTTACCTTCGCAGAAGTCATCGTGTCTTATGAAAATTGATAGTTTATGACGGAAGCCCGGTAGTGCCATCGCATATACCGTGTGTGTGAGTATGTCGAAACTCAATTCTGACATACACAGTATTTTTTTTTTCTTATTTGTTAGCCTTATTGTATGCATCTGCATCTCTTCCTTGTTTCTAAATTATTGGCTGCATATCATAAGGCGTACAGGTTGTCGCTGCGAAAGTATAGTTACTAATCTACGAACTGGCAAATACCATTTCTTAATTTGATACTGCAATATGGATATATCTTAAACATATTGCGATAATCTCTAGAATGTTTGTTAAAAAAACTTGATAAATATTATTCATATAGTTAGACGAACGAAGGACAATTTTTCGTTTGTCCAGAATTTGAGAATGAATTTCAGCCATGTTTTCCTCTCGAATAACT
This sequence comes from Tenthredo scrophulariae, assembly GCA_963978835.1. Lineage (NCBI taxonomy): Eukaryota > Metazoa > Arthropoda > Insecta > Hymenoptera > Tenthredinidae > Tenthredo > Tenthredo scrophulariae. The sequence goes on from OZ022227.1 coordinate 13,347,362, forward strand.
TGAACTATGGAGATATGTACAGTTACATAATTCGGTGGATCCCCGAATACATGAATGTGCTATCTGTGTGCTTTGTCATCGCCATTACGTGCGTGCAATTATCTCTGCAGAGTACAGTTGATTTTGAACTCCATCGACGGCTGACGAGATACAGTTGTGAACGCAGTACCTGTATACGTGATATAATAAACCTGACAACAGAATGTCGTATTAATATTGCAAAGTAGGTTATCATCATATTGTTCAACTAATACAACTATATGTCGTTCTTAAAAGTAATTAATAATTGATAAAAATGATACCAATATGTTTCCAGATTTTTCGTGCTCGGAGGTGTCTGAAAAAATACGAGAAGTGAAGCAGGGACTAAACCATTGATTCATATATAGAAGAAAGTTCTAGAAATTCTTTCGTTACTTTGTATATAACAAGGTAATGTGGGTTTGCGAAACAATTAAAATATGGGTTCCTACAACTCAATACCAGATGTTACCGCTACTCAGTCTTTGTCGATAAATCAAATTGATTTAAATAACTATTATAGGAATGATCCTACACGTAGAATTAACGTTGCCCCTACTCAGTCTTGGTCGGTAAAACAAATTGATTTAAATAACTATTATAGGAATGATCCTACACGTAGAATTAACGTTGCCCCTACTCAGTCTTTGTCGGTAAAACAAATTGATTTAAATAACTATTATAGGAATGATCCTACACGTAGAATTAACGTTACCGCTACTCAGTCTTCATCGATAAAACAAATTGATTTGAATAACTATTATAGAAATGATCCTACACGTAGAATCATTCATTGTCAAATTTGTAAATCAGATATTTTAAGAAAAGATGTTTTCAAGCATACAGTCAGTAAGCGACATAAATACAATAAATTATTCGTTGCTGTTTCACAAAATCGTTGTCCTAATGGAGACGTGGATTTCATCGTTCTCGATATTGACAGACTTGCGTGCAGATATTGTGATTTTCGTTTAATGATTAACAGCGACAGCGACGATCTTATCATTAGCCATATTCAAGGTGTTAGGCATATACAAGAAAAACAGGTCTCTTTAAATGAGACTCCTTTGCGTCACGCGCCAGTTTCTAGTGCTGGATATATCAATAAGATGCTGCAGCCATTAGATAGTTTTGTAACACATGATATAAAAAATAGAAAGCGGATGAAGAAAAAAGCTCCAAAGATCCAAAAGAAAGCAAGCTCGTTAGTAAACTTAGAAGGGATGTTAGAACAGCTAAGAGTTAGAGATAATGTTGGTCAAAACACTGACCAACAATATTCATCGATTTCTGGAGATTATCAAAAGAAGTGGGGGAAAGAATTACCGAAATGTATTATCATTAGAGAAGGGGACAGTTACATATGCACTATTTGTTGCATAGAAATCCCAAAGGATACCAATAGTTTAGGTATTCATATCAATGGTATAAAACACACAAGGAAAATGATAAGTGAATCTATGCAGCCAGAAATAATCGATGCGGATAAGCTCTCTGCGGGTTTCAAAATACAAGAAACTGTAACAGATTTTAAAGCCACTAATAACATTGTTGAAAACAATATTCCACAAAGTTCTGCAGTTTACCGAGATGAAGGAGTCCAAATTCAAAAAGAATTCGAAGATTGTATTAGCTTAGGGGAAAACGGTACCTCCAGATGTACGGTTTGTGGCACAGAGATCCCGAACACGCCCAAAAACATAAATGAACATCTGGGTGGTAAAAAACACATGGAGAAAATTGTAAAACTTATAGAATCCAAGAAACAGAAATTAAAATTAGAATATGTGAAAAAGTTAATATCAGCACCCGTTAGCATTGTGAAACCGAGCAGGTATAAATGCACAATTTGCAATGTGTGGGTAAAAAACCATGTAAAACAAATAAAAGCACACGAAGATGGTAAAAAACATGTAAAGATGATGCTACAACCTGGAAAGCTAATTCTCTAATCTTATATTATTATCTTATAGACTACGATCATATTAGAGGCAGCAATAATGGAGAAAACACCCACTAAGGGGTTCAAAGATGATTTGAGTATGAGGACTGAGAACAGCTATGTTCAAACATTGTGACGTTATTAACTTGTATTTCAAGATAATTTTTAGGGAATGCTAATAGCGAATGACACAGTCCATCAAAGACAAAGTGATGTATATACATTTTTTAGTGAAAAAATATTTGTATAAAATTTGAAATCTCAATAAAGGAAAGTGGTATAATACTGTATGAGATTTTATCATTCGTAAGAAATCCAAAATTAAAACCCTTTCACCTAATATAATTCCATATTTTTCAATACATTCATAGGGTATGCATATAGTTATGAATATCCAGTGAACTCGATCTCTGGATAGAACGAGTATACTTGATGTGCGATATTCATCAACTCAACATATGTAAAATAAAGATATAAAAAGGGTATTTGAAAGAACATAGTTTACATAGAGTGAGTGTATGTTTATTTACTGGAAATCCTATGGCAAAGTTATAATAAGATTGGAAAACATTATTTGTTACAAGGATAAACTAAATAGTCACTTAAATAAAAGTAGAAAGAAATATAGCTTCGAATCTTATATCGAATAATACTAACTAGATCATACTCTTTTTAAAGAAATGATTTCTTTTTCTTTTTGTCTTTCTCAAAGCTGATTATAAATCAATTTCTGCAATCAATTTGTATACAACATTTACACCTGATATAAGATAAAAGAAAGGCAAATATTACAGATATCTTAGAAGCATATTTCTGGCAGCCTTTGGACTATTTTATAATGAAATTTAGTAAACATGTTCATAACGAATACAATACAGCTAGCCAGAGACATAGTTTGAACATTGCTTATACCATGGTCGAAGATGTCAGTGATGTAAAAGTAGAAAAATATTGTCATTTTGCAGTTACCAATATTACAATTCTGACACATAGTTTATGCTCTGTCTTAATGTAAACTATTGTAACTGGATACATAAAACACGAACATTTCGGGTCTACTTTATTGAATCTTCTAAAAAATTTCTAGTCTTCATGAGGCTTTGAGACACTACAATATGATTCTATTCTGTGTCATACCAAAGTCTCAAGCCTTATTTTATACGGGCTCGATATTATAGAATGTGTAACATGGGTATCAACTACTAAAGAAATAACATTTTAATATAATATGATTATCAAAAGAGTCAAATATTTATCACAGATAAACTATTTGATCATAGTATAAATATTAGTTTCTGGGTATTACAATTCTATAGTATTGACTTACAAGCAACTTGAGCTTCAGACTACTACATGAAAACACTAACAATAAGATCTTTGTGAACTTGATATTATTGGGTTCGACTGGACCATTGTATATCATGGGTACCATCGTGATACGCTACGTATGTTACTTTGCAAAGAGACACCTTATTGAAAATGTTTCCAAGCTATTGCCGGAGTAAATAATCGTGAACTTTTTTCCACTGAGATCAGAATTATGATTTTATCATACAAGATAGGTATTAATTTTTGGCTTGGGTTACGATTACTTAGTTATAATCCAACAAAAGTTTTACACTAACAAAAATTTGAATCAAAAAAAAGTTTTCAACAACATCAACTCATAGAGCAACTAGGAATCATTCATCCAGATGATATTGACGAATATCTTAGCTTATGGTGGAAAATCCTAATAGAGTGAGTGGGAGCTAATTTGGCATAAAAATGATGTCAATTTAGATGAAAAAAAAACTCCACAGTCTGGCATAGAAATGTACTAACAATGAGAGTTAAGGCTTAAATAACTACTTGGTAACATTGGAGCTTTGAGGTCCATTCGGCGAGTTTGGCAAAGATGTTGGGGTCGGAGAATATTGTACGTAATGTGGTACAGGCATAGTTGGTGTTTGCCCTGGCATCGCGTACCAATTTTCTGGGGCATTTTGCGGAGATATAGTGGGATACACCCCCGGTGGATACATATATTGAGGATAGAGAGGATAGGGTTGTCCATAACTCTCACTACCTTGGTAGATATTGGGTGGGTAATGATTTACGCTATTTCCATCTGTTATGTCCGAGTGCGGAATGTAAGGAAGAGAAAAACTCTGATTTGATGGATAATAGGGATTTTGAAAAGTGGATTCTGTGTCCGTTGGATAATATGGAACAGCAGCATACATAGGTGGCTGTGAAAAAGGGACTTGGCCTACAGGGTTTTGATATACAGTATTATTCCCACCATTAGCAGCAAGATTATGCACAGGTGTATGCTGTCCTTCAGAATTATGTGGGTTCTGAGCTTGGACGTTCTTTGGAGCTTGTACATCGATGTTGCCAAAATTTTGCTGATGCTGAAACGTCTGCTGCTGTTGCTGGTGGTGCTGTTGCTGCTGCTGTTGCTGCTGCGGCTGTTGTTGTTGCTGCTGCTGCTGCTGCTGCTGCTGCTGCTGCTGCTGCTGCTGTAGTTGTTGTTGTTGTTGATGTTGCTGCTGTTGTTGTCGGGAATTACGATATCGACCTATAAAATTCATTGTAAATTCGTTAACTCTGGAAATTAATTATGTTAGGGAATTCTGCAGGAGATTCCAGAGCTGAGTATGTGGCTGCAAATTAGAACAACTCTATGTTAGCAATATGTTGTACAACGGTAAAAATAGTTATATTTGGACAAACCATCGAAATTTTTCTTGAATCGTGGGGCTAGGCTGTTTCTGTTCGGACGTTGATTGTCTTTATTGGGAATTGGTGGCTCCTTTATCCTTTCGCTGCTGGGGCTGTACATAGGTGTCTGTTGCGCTGATACATTCTGTGATGAATTCTTATTTTCTGATGTATTTTGTGGATCATTTCTAGTCATTGCTTTTTGGGAACCATGATTATTTGGATTGATAGTTTTACCATGGCCTTTTCCATTATTTGGTGAGAAATCACGATTCGAGATAGTTTGTTCTCCTTGCTGGTGTGTGATTACAAGCTTTTGCTGAAGTTGCTGAGTGACTTGGGGTACTTCCTCATGTAATGTCAAAACCTCGTTGACTGTAACAATAGACAATTTTGTCAAACTTTAGAAATTACTATTTCTACATTAATATTTTATTCGCTAAGGTCTGGAACAGACCAGTTATTATTCTATAACTCTATAACAGTGAGTTAATATACCTGCCAAGTTGTTTGCCGTTGTATTATTATATTGACCTTGCGCATGGTTGCCGGGTGAAATATAACATGTTCCGAATGACATTGCCTGACCTGATCCACAACCCATCCAACTGCAGTTTGCCCGAAAATACTATGAAATATAATTATTGTTATATTTTTTGTGAAAATTCAAACAAAATTGAATAGTACTGAATAAGTATACTTATTAGCTACTTTAAAATATCACTGCTATGAAAAATGAAGACCCTAACACCGAAATGCTACTATAAACATTTGGTATAAAAGATTGTTATGGAAAATAAAACTTACTTCCACTCCCAAGTTATAAAAGAACCTCAGAGTAGCCAGATCTGGAATTAAATGAATAATTCTTATTACATTAGTCTGATTCAAACCTACGGAATAAAAGTCATATCACCAAGAATGTATAATCGAAATAAATTAAAAGTGTAGATATATTAGGCCGTCAATCGTGTGTGATACAAAATAAATGGCATCTTCACTAATAATAAGCTAGATTAGGATTTAGTTATCAGCTAATCCATATTCTTGGTATATCTGTTTTTGTCACCTGATAGGGGTAAATCACTGTAGTTTGCTTCAACACTTTTTGGGGCAGAAGTGTTAACAGACTGCAGTACTTGATTACCCTGACTAACGGGTTGTAAGGAATCCATTGAGGATGAAGAGTATGACGTGCCATTACTGATGAAAAACTGAGGTGAAGGCACAATGTTACAATCCGATGTCGGATAGTAAACGCTTCCATTTCCTGCAAGATACTGTGTAACACCTATAACAATGTTCAAAAATGTGTAATCTGATCAATGTAAACGATCCAACAAATCCCTTTTATACATATATTAAGGGATAATTCTTGTAGAACGTGATCTTTCATTATTCTATATCAAATGATAATAGTTAATAATCATTTGCCAATCTAAAAGGACCAACCAGTTTGAGCTGGATAATAGATTTCGTTCTGTGCATTGCGGTTATAGTCTTGAGAAGGCTGAGATACTATTTCCGGTGTTACAGTTGGTGTGGGAATAGTTGGGGGTGGTTTATCTACAACATCACTGGCTGGTTTCACCTTATCACCGGTACCAGTGAAGTTAAGACCATCATTTTCGTCAGGCTTTGATGCTTCGAATTGCAAAGACTCAGTTGTAATTGGATGAGGATTTTCCAATACAACCGAAACTGGCATGACATCGATTGAGGTCTGAAGAACAAAAGGATAGTTCAGTGAAAAAAAAAATAACATTAATGCTCAAATAAAGAAAATATGATAAATTTATTTCTTACATTGACTGCATAGCCTTGATACGCCGTAAGTCTCTCCATTGTGTACGTTTTGTACGATACGGCAGATTCATCGCTGTGCCTTTTCCAACAAAAATGAGTTATTATATACATAACGTAATTCACTTTCGATAAAATACAGCGAATGGAGAATAGGAAGAAAAAGATAACACATTTTACATATCCAGGGGCTCGATTCTTGAAATCATGCGATCAATTTTCGTATGCGGAATTCGTTTTCCGGCCAATTGCGACGTCGGCTTTCTTTGGAACTATCACATAATTGGTCGAAAAGCGAATTGGCATACGAAAATTTATCGCATGATCTCAAGAATCCAGCCCCAGGGGTATGTAGTGACAATTCAAACAGATGAAAAAATATAAGTGATGGCAGATTACAACTTATCAAAAAATGTAATTGAGAAATATAAATACTTCTAGAAAATTAGTACAGTGAATACAGAAGCGTTAGTATAAAGCTCGCTGAAGCAAACATATGGAATTTTGTACGTTTTTGACTTACTAACGCTGATAGCTTGCGATGAATTTTTAGAATTAATTTTCTATTGTATCTCCCATTCCCTGACCATCTTAACAAGTTTACAGAATCATCAATACAGAATCATGTATTTACCCCGATTCATTGTCCCATTGGTTAATATCTTGGCTGTGAATTTTGTTGTTATTTTTATCAATAACGGTGGATGTCAAAGAGTTCAAGTTTATTGCCAGATCTTTTATTTTTCTTGAATTTCCGTACCAATTAGACTTCTTCCACCTCTGATCTGTTTAAAGAATAATAATGAATACAGTTAAAGGTATCGTATATCGTGATGAAAGTCTGATTTTCATGAGATATGAAGATCAGAAGATCTTTGAGGAAACTCAGGTTCAAAGTGTGTACCACACTACCCTCAGCGGGTACTGAATTTTGTAAACTAAAATTCGACCGACTTGCAAATAGAAAAATGGAAAGCCTCAAAAGAAATAAGCTGCTAACATAAGAAAGATGATTATATTAAGTTATCAGAGCTGAATATTTAAAATATACTTACTGCCAGAATCGAAAATGGCATTCTTTTTATGATTGATGAGAGGCCAATTTGTTTGTTTATTTTTCTTTTGACCAATTGGTTTCAAGGAAGAATATGGTACAGTTTTCATCTCGCCAAGTTCTTCGATAAAAACGACAACTGGGCCTTCATTTTTACTCATTTCTTGTATGTGCCCGCTGTAAACCAAGGGATCTTTTTTTTCACATTGCTTAGGACTCTTCGGCTCATTTCCGTTGTTATCTTTGACAGGTTTTTCTCCGTTATTCATCGGACGAGTGGAATTATTGTTTGCATTGTCCAGTTCATCCTCCTTGGTATCCATTTGAACCAAACATTTACCACCAACTTGAAGATCCGAACTATTATATCTCATCCAACCTGCGTTTCTAATCTCTAAACACAAAAAAAAATTCAACATTTTTAAATGCAAAAAATTCAAGTTTCAAGAGATTTTTTGTTCGAATATCGACTCTATTGTTTTCAACTCTTCGGTCATTAGTAACTAAACAACGCTTGCAATTACAATCTTGTATAGTTTCATCTGTACCTCTTCTTATTTCGTGCCATATATCGAAATCAGTATTGCGATATATGTTGGGATCCAGTGCCTTGGCGATTCTGTATGGAAAAGGTGTAATGCTTTTAACACCGCTCTGCGGCTCCTCGCTTTCCTCTCCATTTTTGTCCATTTTGTTAAACAGTTCCACCGTAAGTTGGCTAACCAGAAAGGAGCTTTTATCATTAGCTACGATCGCAATAGTTACGAAATATCTTACTAAACAAAAACTTACTTTCTGATTTCTAAATTCTCTTTCAGGAAGAATTTGTCGTGAGAAATGTTGTTAGCCGATCTATCATGAAGCATTTTAAACACCGTGTTATCTACGTCAGACATTCCAAAAACATCTTTGTAAAGGGTTTGATACACTATAGCTGCAAGAGAATGTAAACCTTGTTAACTATGGAATTTTCGATATGTTCGTAATATTCTTTCCGATATGAAATATCCTCTTTTCTCATCAAAGATAATTATCACAAGCATGGCATTACATTGGCAAAATGCTGCTGTAGATATGAACTCTCTTTCGTATACAGTTTCGTACTGTTTCGGTGCTATATAGCACAAGTAAATGAACTTCTCAAATCCGTTACTAGTCGCCAATTGACGAGTCAGCTTTTGTCCGTTAAACATAACGATATCTCTCTGATAAAGCAGCGACATTGCCTTGATCTCAAGCAAACCTCCCCATTCAGTGAAGTAGGACATTTGTTCCAAGTAGCTTTCGAACGGGATACTGATGCTCTGGATAAGAATAAACACCAAAATTCACAATCAGAACTGGACGTATTTCAGTAATAAGATCTAGCGATGGACCAAAATAAATTGACTTGTTCCAAATAAATTGATTTTTCATTTTCTGGGTGTGGCTCATACCTCCTCGAAGAGATCCTTGTTGTCTCTCATGTATTCGACACATTCTTGTCTAACTTTGAGGTGAAAATGCTGCGTTAAATAGACTTGTTCGCTTACGGCTCGGAACAGACAAGTCGGATCTCTAGGCGCATGTTTTCGGAAGTAACCTTCGTTGTGTAGCCACTCGTCTACAGGTTCTGGTATTCTTTTGCACGGTTTTCGCGTTGATATATCCATGAGTGCTTTAAAGCTGCAGACAAGCTATGATGGACTAATTTTTAAATCTCATCGATTTTGGATCGATTTATTCACAGCTATATACGGGTTTACGTTATAAGAGATAACTTCGATCTGTGTGCTTCTATTTCTTGAAAATTTTCAATTTTTGACAACGTAGAAGTCGGATTCAAAGTTTAATAATATTTTGGCGAAGGTTTACGCCACGTGTCAATCGGAATTCGATAAAGTGATACGGTTCGGAAAAGTTAAATCACGTGGATACAGCGCTGAAATTAGTGCTATTCTACTTATTTAACGCCAGAATTTTGAGGAGACGATATTCTTACCTGATAGAATGCCTTTTCGATTGAAACAATAGATTCTTTCGAGTATACGTTGTGATGTATACGCGAACCTTGATTTTGAATATAATTCGTTGAATAATGTCAACACTTTGATAGACTGGCTAAGTTTTTTCTTAGTAAGTAAACTACACCAAACTGTACCGACGAGTGACACGAGTCAAGCGATATGTTGATCACCGATTCACCGTGCGAAATTAGTCGAACACGAATGTTTTGTTTTCATACGTATAGATTGTGGTCTGTTTGACCTTTAAGGCGTTATGAAAACGGCATAGAGAATAGTTAGGCGAAAGTATATTGGGATATACGATGATAATAATGATGATTATTTGGGAAAAAATTGTCAGATTTCGATCGAATAAATAAAAATATCGATAAGGGTTGAATTGTTTGAACAAATAAAATTGAAGCATTTGTCAGTTTTGTTTTTTAAAGCGTGATTTGATAAATTTGATGCAAATTTTTATATTGTTTTCAACAAACTTCCGGGAATGTTGAATAAATATCGCAATCTATCGCAATAGTAATCTTTTGATGAATCCCAAGTCAGCTGATATTCTATTACCCTATTTGGACGATAAATTTTAAGACAGTAAATTCCACCTGTTGGTATATTTAGCAAACAATCATCAAGTCGATCAATCTTATATTGCGATCAAGGGGTCGATTCCATAACTTTTATCACTGCTATCACTGTCGATAGATATCATGAGAGTGCTCCGTGCGATGAGTACGAGTTTTATTTTATAAAATAATTACCGGTACATTAATAATTATTCATTTCTTAAATAAGTTAGGTACGCATCGCACGGAGCACTGATATCTATCGGCAGTGACAGCAGTGATAGAAGTTATAGAATCGAGCCCCAGGAAGTAGGTAACTATATGTATCCTACTTTCTGATGCAATAATAACCCGAATACTGCGTATTCGTGGATGAATTTCTATAATTTGTCTCATGATTTTTTATTTATTGTAGAAAGAATTGAAAATGAAATCGAGCATATCTGTAGCGAGAAAATATAAATCATACGATAACTAGAATAATAAATAGCCATAACTATTTAGGCGAAATTCAAAGTATAATAACATTTTTTGGTTTTGCATATTGTTTGAATAATATAAAAATATTTTCAATATTATAAGAGGAGAGCCTGGAATATAATATCGTATTATATTATATTGTATATATATGTATATGTGAAATAAATAAGAATGAAACAAATATTTATACAAATTATTTTTTATTTATTGTAATAATTTTATTGGTATGACAATGCAACATGTACATGAATATTAAAAAGTACAATAGCCCGTTATATAAAATATGATCTTTACACAAATATACTGACCAGTACCTCTGCAAAAAGGTTGCATAACACATGCAACACCGACAATAATTTTACTGCTTCATATAAACCATAAATATTTGCGTATTGAGCAGCGCGGTTGAAAATAGATAATCCCTCTACAAATTTCAAGCTGTATAAAGCATTATTACTGCACATGTCTGATTTATGAGATCTAATAGTTTTCTACCAGTTCACTAAGGCTGGTAGTATTATGAAAACATTCTCAGCTACACAATATGTATATTCATTACAATATCGCTTTAAAAATAATCAGAATAAATTTTTCACGATTATATCCCATAGACGTAGCTTACATTAGATTTTTTGTTATTTTTTTATTTTTTTTATTTTTTTTTTGAAATTTTATCTCCAAGTTAGAATGTTGAATTGTTAGGGTATTTTTTATAATTTTTTTTTTTTTTGGCAAACACATGTCTAAGGATATAAGGGTGGTAAAAATTTTTGCAATTATAAATATGAAATATGAGATTATATTATCACGGTATTCATATGATAGTAGGCATATTAATAATAGTTACGAAATGTTAGGTATAGAGAATGAAGAAATGATGGGTGGCTGCATGTTCTTTATGTACTTCCGACGCTGTTCAAGCAGCTACTTTTTCGGCGTCGATCGCTGAAACAACGGAGTAATTCTTATTATATATGTATAACGATCTGATTGTGAATCTAAAAAATGAAGGACCTAGTATCGGTTGCTCAACTACCTCGCGTTAAAATGAATAACAAATGAATCTGAATATGCTTTCGATTCAACATTCCATAATCTGACTGATCCGAGATTATTTCATAAGGTTAGTTGCTATCTGGTCATTCTTTAATGAATTATCAAATTTACCTTCTTTGGTGGGCAAAGGATTTTTCTCGAGTGTCTCTGCATGCTTCAATTTTGTCGGGTCAAAGTTTTCAATTCCAGAGATCAGCTGCTGCTTTCCCTTCTCCTCCTGAATGGCTGTATAATAATAAATACATTTTTTATTAATAACTGAGTATTACATATTTACCATTTCATTACATGATTGGATAAAAATTCATCGATTTTTTTATCCACCTGTTATCAGCTAGATAAAAGTTCATATTGAATATTGTACTACAAGTAATTATAGCAAAGATATATGCTGTTCATTTTTTTGTAAAGCAGTAAGGAAAATCATTAATAAATCCACACTGTATTTGTAAGCTGTACAAAGGTGCTGATAAAAACAAAGATCCAACACTACTTTAATCAATAAACATGCATGTGCGTTCAAATAAAATCATGCAAAGATAAAATCGTTGAAGATTCCATTGTTCGTTTTTATCACGTTCTGCAAGCTGGTATTTGATCTTGTAACATGATATTATTGCCTGAGAGGTATTCTTCTCAAGTGATCTTACACATCATAGAAACAAAATGATTTCATTGGCAAAGCATAAACCTACCTTGAGGGTCAGGTAAAAGGTTCTTTTCGAGGGTCTTAGCATGTCGCATGGCTGCTTTGTTGAAGCTTTCCACGCCATTCAGTAAATTCTGATGTTGCTTCTCAGCTTTTACAGCTATAATTGTTTAAATAAAGACAAATTTTCATGCTCATGCCAACAACGCATATTCAAAATCTGTTATGTTACAAGATATACAATATACAATTTAGAAGGAACAGTTACAACTGCCTCTGATCGTAGCTCTGCCTTTTAGTACTTCCATCTCTTGTATTAGATATATGTAAGCAAGATTATTCAATTCAAAAGCATATGCATATAAGTATGATACAATCGAGAAAACACTTGCTGTGCGAGAGAATAAAATCAGCAAAAGGTATAAAAAATTATACCACAGAAAAAATACTGCAAAAAGCTATATTATAATTTTAAATGCTATTCAATTCTAGCTAATATCACAATTATTGGACAAATTTTGGAAAATATATAATAAAGAATTTGGTATGATACTCAGAAGAAGCAAAAATATTAAATCATCGATAAAATGTAGCGACATACCATCTTTGTCCGGAAGGAGACATTTCTCCTGGGTTTCCGTGTGCTTTAGTACAGTCGGGTCGAATGCTTCAATTCCAGCAATCAAGGTCTGTTGTGTCTTCTCTGCGGCTACATCTGTGATTAAAAAACATTAGATTTTAGTGATTTTTCCTACATTATAATCGATTATAAATCAGTGCCACAGATGTTATGCAATTTCATCAAAGAAAACATTACTCCATAGCTCAGCAGTCCTTAACTATCTAGTTAGGGTGATTAAAATTTTATGATGCAGCATTTTCAGCACTGAAAATCTTCACACTGCAATAATTATGATTAACATCGCAGAATATATAAAATTTATTGATATATTCAGGTAATAGTACATATCCAGTTCATGTACACCTAATGCTTGAAAGAAAACAGCCATAATAACACAAATAACTCAACGAAAAATCGAACACTCTTCTTTAATTGTTAATGAAAGTTTTTCATATGAACTCAAACATGCATAAAATTCATTAGGTTTGCCATAGGAACAATCTCAATTGTCTTTGCAAACGAGAAGAATGGTCCGGCTTTAGTTAGGATTGTAAATGGGATTGATCAAGGATCTTTGGATGAGGATTGGTACCTTGGGCATTAGGCAAGACAATCTTCTCTACGGTGTCGATATGCTTCAAACGATCAGGCTTAAAGTTCTCCAATCCGTGGATAAGCTCGCAGTGCTGTCTCTCCTGTCTCACGTCTGTGTTACCATTTTATACATTACAATATTGTTTATGGATAATCCATCTAAGATTGATCGGAAATCGGAATCAGCTATTTATAAAAGATGAGAGTAATATCGGCGAAAAAAGAATATTTCTTCTAATAAATTGAAATAAATTCTTTATTTCTTGAGTAAAACTGATCTGCTATTCTAATAACAGATCATATGTTATTACAAATGAACGTACCTTCAGCCGAGGGCAGAACGTTCTTTTCGGCAGTCGCAGCTTTCTTCATACATCCATGGTTGAAGCCCTCCAATTCACTTTTCAGATCTAATGCTACCTTGGGAAGGTCCTTGAGGGATGGGCTCACGGGGTCTGACATTTTGCTTTTTACTGATAGATCTGTAAAGAAATATAAAAGATTCATCAGTTCTCATGAACTTTTAACTCCAAAGATGCAGTGACTAAAACAGGATATTGCACATTTGGCAATCGTAGGAGGACTGCTTAGTATGCTGGTTATCATGCTTATTAAATATGTAAGATTGATCTATTCAACAAATTATATGAATAGCTACTCATACTGACGTGAAATGGGACCGGACACAGGCATTCATACAGAGTGATGAAGTTTTATTAGATATGTGCAGAGTTTCATGAGATACCATTACACAAACGATTGTGGTTTCAAGAGAACAGTCTAATCAATCACCGAGACTCGAAATTTGAAAAAAATGTAAATTTAAAATGTCAGAAGGTGAAATTTGAGCAACAGCATCATACAAAGACAAGGCCTGCTGCGTTACTTGAAAATAGAACAAAACTTGTATAGCAACGTAACTTTGAAACAAATAAAAATCATCTCATTCAATCTTTCTATGCTACATCATGGACCACGCATTTAGCTGTAGATCAGACAGGACAAGGATTTTGGTGAATAATTATGAATAAATGCTGGAAATGAAATCATAAGAACATATGTAAACTGCCTATAGGCCACCTAGTTAAAAGTGAAAAAAAAATATATATAATCTGAAGGGTAGAACAACAATGAGATGTATTGCAGAAAAAGGACTGTTGACTCTACAAATTCCTACAGACATCCTAAACCGGTACTACGCAGCACGACCATTGTCGTTGACTAACGGATGACAAAATGCTGTGATAATTTATTTATATTTTCAGCTATAAATCAAAAATCTAGAATCTGTGAATAGAGAGAAATAAATATACAGGCTGGCCTAATAAAATGGCCTCAAACTCCCCTACTTTTGACATCCAAATTATAAATAAAATAATGTTTTTTTAAGTGAATAAGTTCAGCTCCCTATCCTTCTTGAATTTTTCGGCGCGATCGTACAGTGAGAGATATATTCATCTCTCGAGTAATGATTATTTAAATAAAGTATTTTTTGTAACACATGCACGATTTTCGCGTTTTTTTTTTTACCTGAAAATCGGGCGTAAAATCGACGTTTTTTCGACGAAAATAGAAAATATACTATGAATAAACACACTATGCATGAAGAAAAAAAAAAAAAAAAATCGTGCATGTATCACAAAAAATATGGTGCGCACCAAGGGCTAAGTGGGCTTTTTGACCTCGTGTGGTTGCAGTGCTCGGTCTAAAAAAGCCCACTTTACGCCCTTGGTACACAATATACTATTTTATTTTCAAAAAGCACGTTGATTATTTCAATTCCTCGGAAAAGCTATAAAATTTTTATTTGTACGTAGTACATACTGTTCAACTATATCTCTCCGTATAACAAATCGAATAACATAAATAAAAGTTGACGACCTTGGGCGTTCGGAGCACGGTAGCGTGGGTGAACAGGCGATGGGTCCCATGGAGGGGTCTACGACCTTATACCATTCGGTGAATCTTTTTTTATTTTTATTTTATTTGTGTATACCTACATCGTGTGTATAAATGTGTACAGATAAACATGGTAACGATGCACTAAAAAAACGTTCTCGTTCTAGTTACATTTTTCTGTATTAATTATGTGATAAAGTATATGTCGCCGTCCAGCATATGCGTATATTACACCTTGACTAACATGATTATATGTACAAAATACGGTACTTTTAAATAAATAACAGAAAGTCTCGAGTGGTTGGTATCTTCGTGTTTGAGATAAGCGAATAGAGCGAGATATTCGCTTACGTTTTATCCGCAATTTCATAACAACAAAATTCCCATCGAATGCAGTATAATATAACACTAGATGACCAGGAGAATATCCACCCAACACCGCGCTCATATTCTGCGTGCAAATTTTTACTCTTTTTTTCTTCTATAATTTGCGTCGATTTTGCAGGTTCTCACACTTGTTCTAACCAGAGGGGCGTAATGAAGGTATATTCATTTTCCAGTATAGAATAGAAATTCATTTCCTGGTCCACAATTATAGCTGCACAGATATCGGGAGACTATCGCCTTCCTCATAAATGATAATCTACATTTCCCGTATTTTTATAGTAGCAGATTTCCGACTGGGTGGTCTTTAATATTCAACGTTCGAAATCCGATAATCAATAGATATTCCATCTACTTTTTTTTAAAGAGTAGGTAAATTTTTTCAGCGAATAATACCCCATGTCTGCAGCAAAGATACACGTTTGCTCCGTCGATCAAAGAACCAGTTTCAGTTTCTCCTCGTTTCCCATATACGTTCGCAGACAGTTTTCACACGCTTTTTCTTCTCGGGGTTTCTTCTAGCTAAACACTTTCCAGTAATTCTTATCCGGAATCCTTTCCAACGGCGAGAAAAATTTTCAAACAGTCTCGTTTCCATTTTTTCTTGTCATAAAATCCAAAAGAATTTTTTTTTCATACATTACGCAGTGCTCGTACTCCATTTATTCGACTACACCCCCCAAACGATACAAAACAAGAATCACATCAGTAAACAATTATGCGGCAATGGCAAAATCAAATTTCCGACTGACCGGATGCGAGCAATCTAGTTCGACCGTTCGTTATCGGTTTTTACAATACACAGCATCGAGCGGAAGTTGAATCCGCCGCTTCCTGTGTGTCAAAAAAATCCACATACTCGCAATCGGTTCTCTAGTCAAGCGAAGATCAGAACGATGCATGATATGCAGGAGAGTTAAAGACGACACGGGAACCACTCCTGGTTTTTAAATACTTTAATACGTGCTCAGCAATATGTACAGAGAATGCTGTCTGCATCTCAATGTGCAGTCTCATACCTTCATATAACGCATAAACTTTACAGGAAATCGTCTATACCTACCAAATGCAATTCGTATTTCAATCAATTAATAATATAATACAGCTTGCATTACGTTAATACGAATTTACTCAGATCGCATCTACAAGGTGTATAACGTCTTTGAGCTAAGCTAATTAAAGCGGATAGAAAGGATTAGAACGCGTTTAAACGGAAGTGAAAAAAGGCAGGTCAGGCATCCGGAAAAAAGGTCAGAGCGAAAGGACTTGCATTGCGAAGAGTTCATTGCCCTAGAGAAGCTTTAGCTATAGATATACATTATATTAGAGAATAAAGAAGGTCTAAGAATTCTGTATGCATGAATATCGATCTAAGTATATTGCAGACAAATTTATTCTTTAGTTATAGTCGCATGTATCGTTGCTTCTCATTGATCTGGTATTAGTTATACCGCTTGCACGACTCAAACCGTCCTTATCGGGGTTTGTTGGACGCAAGTTATGTTCCGTATCGCCGCGTCGTTCGAGAAGACGAAGAAACGACATACGCTTACGGGCTTAAGCTCAACATTGGAAGAAGAAAGAAGACCGAAAAGGTAAAGCTGGGGTCTGCATTCCACGTGGGTGAAGTCATTCCCGATGCAGAACCGATCTGTGTATGCAATGTACTGTACCTACGACAAACCGAGCCACATATACACGCAGCATAAATCAGTCTCGATGAATATGTAATATATGGAATTATGTAGTAGGTAGTTAGCAACTGATTACTCGTTTTATTAATAAACAGGTGTTTTCTCTTTTATACCGATCGTGAAGACACTCCCAAGATGTAAATACTTCATATACGCATCGAAGATGCCCAATACATCCCGCGGTGCATAAATTTCCGTAAAATTTCATTTTATTTAAGGATTTTATTTCAGCCAAAAGTATAACGCTGCAGGCCATCATAGGTACTTCTTTTTGTATAAGTTTTCGGTTAATCACCTGCTCGCTAGCGCAAAGTCCGAATGTTTTATACATTCAGATCATATCCATCTGACTTATGTCATACTTGTCCGCAAGCCATTAACATATTTCTTTCAGAAACTGATTATATATAGATCACTTGAATAGTGAGTCATTTTTTTCAAATAAGGTAATTTTCATCCTGCAGCATGGATTTATAGGTATTAAATATTCCATAAGACAGAAGAAAAAAAAACAAAAAAAAAAAAAAAAAACTATATGTAACAGTGATTCATATTTCTTAATAATAAAAAAATTGAATAAAAATTCATTCTCATGATATCGGGATACTATAGTTGATGACCAAACATGTGCTCTTTCCACGTTAAGTTCAGTTTCACGGCCAAGGGCAGAGGCAGGGATAGGGGCATAGCGACTCGATATTCATAGACCAGTGTCACGTGGTAAAACTATAAATAGCTTAACCATGCAAGAACCGCTTGGCCTTGTTGAAATAAACTCGGAGATACCCGATCGCATTTCGCTGACTGCAAGCAGCAAACAACTATAATAAGAGATGCGTGCGCGAGGTATACGTGTATGTATACATGTATCTATAATTATCACTATTTATGAATGAACAAATGAATAATAAGAAAGGCAGAACTGCTGGGGTTAAAAGGTGAATAAAAACAGATTAAAAATATGATTAAATACTCCTAACTTCTATATTTCTCTGTGAATATTAGCTATATGAATCATCCTTTAAATTCAACGCGTATGTCACCATTTGTTAAATTTTATAATATGTAATCATCAATCTCAGTCGCCATTAACGAGAGCGAAGAAACGATTGTATCGCATTTTGATATATCCTTGTAAAGGTCGCCGGTGATATATTTCACAGCTCTTCTAACACCGCGCACGTTATCCATTACGGATATACATATATCTACACAAGATTGGTATATATTGTAATATACGTTCTGTATAGCAGGTTTGTAGTAGGTACAGTTATAAATTACAATATCGTATGGTAATGGTATAATAGCGTGGAATTATAGATCGTGTTAGTCAGCACGCAATACGCAATACGTAAGGCGCAAGGTAAGGCTGTTGTCCTTATAAGGTCCGAATCATATGTCCGTCTACGGCGTTCCTGATTCGAAAGGTGGCAAATAACGCAATCAGAGTCAAGCGGTCGAAGAAAAGACGAAAGACTTGCTTGGTATAAACCATGGATTATATTATATGCATCAGTATTATCGTGCATTGCGCTGTTAAATATCATCCTTATCGGGAATTAGCGTATAGATATTTCTCAGAGAAATTTTACGGCCAAAAATTATAAACGAAAAAAATATCTCGTGTAGACATTTTTTTAGGCATCCTGAATCAGAAGAAGGACCCTTCTATAGGGGATTTCTATCTGTTACCCAACTGGGGCAAAGTCAGGGCTTAATTAAGTATCCAAGTCAATTTTGTCCTGGTTTTCCCGACCTGGGCCATAATTGGGGCTAGATATAATAAAGAGGAAAGTTCATTTGGCCCTGACTAGTGCCCAGGCAAAATTTCTACACAGGTACAATGACATTGAAACCTTGCAATCAGTCGTTTAAATTTCTTCGAATCCTTACTGTAGCGGGGAATTGGTTTACCGCGATTACAGAATGCCTGTTGGTTATTCCGCTTAACTATTGCAGAATAAAGGACAAAACCTTTAAACCCACTTCCGGCGCGTGCATGCGGTTGTAATTTTTTCATCGAATGAAATTATCGTCTAGTTTATATTATATCGAAATTTCTCCAGAAGATCACAGAGCTACCTATAATCATATACTATACATACGAAAGGGGTATAAATATACGAAGTTTCGTCTAGCTCATAAAACTATTTTATTTCAAAGAACGATAAGCCGGATCATTCGTCGAAATAAAGAGAATGGAATAACGCTCGACATCACTCTATACGTATAATTGTAATTAATTTATTATAGCTTATCAAGCTGTACGAATCACTTCTCGAGTCCCTAATTAGAATTAAAACAAAATTCAAGTTATATACGTAATTAGTAAAGAGTTATTCAACGAGTTCTAAGCCATAATTTCATCGTAATTCATATCAATCTATGATTAATTTACGAAGTAGCTCACTTCCTATCCTACATCAAACTCTTCTTATTGCACGTATCTTTATGAGTATAGAAGATATATTATAAGTACTTGGCACGGGCTACGTGTATTACTCGGTAACCTTTCTCGGAATACAAATTCACGAAGCACCAAAGAATAATGACTAACCTTGTAGTCTGCTATGAGATCATGACTCACGATAATTAATCCCTATACTCGCTGAATTTTATTTCGTTTATAAAAATATCGATAAGTCAATTTAGATATATTTATATACTTATGTAGTGAAAATCAATAATGACGAACGTATCTATTTTTTTTTTTTTTTACTTTTTTTCGTCTGATTTTTTTTGCTTCTTAAACCGCTACTAAAATTTCCTAGTTTATGTGAATTCGAGTTTCTACGGCAGATCTCACGGTCCGTTTAGCGGTATCTCGCATGACCATAAGATGATATTCCATATATATACCTACATACATACATATAAACTATACAGGTAGTATATACGTGGGATATGTTCACAGAATACATCGGAGTATACCGAGTAGAAAATTTCTCTCTCTTTCTCTTTGCGGAATTGAGGATCGGGAACAGTCTTTGCATATAATTTTATACACTGTGAAACGTGTAGAATGAATTCCGCATGAAAATGAACATACACATACCTAGAATAAGATAGATGTACCGCGCAATCCGTTCGTCTACCAAATGGATATATATTCATATACATCTAGGCGCACAGAGGCTCGCTCTGTACAGAAACTCTTAGCCCGTTAATTAACGCAAATAATAATAATAATAATAATGATAATTAATAAAGACTAGGTTCTTCTAGGCTGCAAGATACAGTATAGAGAGACGCGTGTACAGTTAGGCAAGGAGGAATCGCGCGTACTTATATCGTTAATAGACGGTACAGATGGATGGATGGAGGGATAGACGAATGGGCAGCTGGACGACGACCCATACAGTACACTAGTATTTATATGTACACCTTGATATACACTAACACGCGAGACACACGCCGTGTACTCGAAGTGCAGTGGCGTGCCTGGTGCGACCGTGACGGGTAACGAACCCTGTACACACCATCCCCCTCGTCCACTGGCGTATCTCTCGCGTTATTATATATTCGCAGATTATACTGAGAAACGAGGAAGGATTTGTTTATAAATTTTTTTGATAAAAAACGGAAGAGGTAATGTCGATTACAGTCACGTATAATAATGAGAAGATTTCATATATTTAGGATCGAGAAACGAATTTTAATTGAATGAACGAATTAAAGTCGGAGGATTTTTTTTTTTTTTCACACACGTGCTTCTTTCTTATTATACGAACTCGTTGATGATGAATAGATTCAATAGCAAGGTATGCGTACGCGGTAATCTTCGTATTTGCGATAACTGCGGCTTACCACTTCCTACAGGCCTGGCAACGCCTATATGATAGCTTATACTTTCCTCCGAGATAGTATAAGCTCAAGATTCAGAAGAACGTCTGTATGTCGTGAAAAAAATGACACATACATACAGATTGATATTTCGCTCGGGAAATTCGATATGAATAAAGCTTTCCGTAAAATTGACCTTGAATTAAGGAACGAATTACTTTTTATAATGATAAAAATAATTGTATAAAATAAATGATCAAACTAAAGGACCGTCGAGATCTTAGGATCAACTAACGTGGATTTCAATTCAGCCTCCGTCTGAGCACCGCTAACTTTTCGATCTCTACGCCAGTGTCTTTAAACTCCTTCTAAAGTAACTTTACCGGACAACTCTTGCTGCGGCAACCATGTTGCGCTTCGCGTAGTCGCGCAAACTTCTTACTACGTTAGTTAACTCTTTGATATTATATTTTATATAGGAATATGGGAATAATTCACCTACACGTACGCAGGTGTATTATTATAATCCCCAAATTCGTAGATTTTTGAAAATTATTTCAAATACAATTCGAAGTTTACTCAATTCCTTTGAATCGAAAAGAGAAAATAAAAATCAATAAATAATAAAATTATTTATAATCAATTAGTTTTACGAGCACTCGGTATATATTCGAAGATTCGCATAGCACGCAGTTATAATACACGTTGCATTCCTCCGGTTATAATTACGGATATGGAGATCCGCATGCGGTAATTTTTCATCTTTTGTATATTACGGCTTGTAACTCTGCATAGGCGATATTATTTTATTATAGAGGTCAATGAACGTCGAATGTTTAAACTTATACCGATTATACGATTGAAAGATATTATATTATTAGAAATCTAACGAAATTATTATAGCCACTATACCGCGAAAAACCGCTTCCGTTCTTTGTCACGGTATGAAGATTCGAGTTAGCGGTGAAATAGACGGGTAGAAAAAAAAAAATAAAAATAAAATAAAAATTTATACACAAAATGTATGCCTAATTAAATAACCGCGAGGTAAAACTAACTCCTCTTCTTTTATCACGTAGCAACAACGCTGATTACTTGGATACCATGTTACCATGCTAGATCAAACTGATATACATATATTATAATACGACGTTCGGAATAGATAATTTGAAATATGTGTTGAAAGGGGATAAATAATTTGCCTTTTGATTTTTTTTTTTTTTTTTTTTCCAAATTAAAGAATAGGTAACTGGAGTACACAGGATTTTATTTATTTATTTATTTATTTTTCATTAGGGTTCAATTATTTGATAATAGGTTTTGATTTTCTCGATATACAGAAAAATTTCTCGGTCTTACTCACACCGCAGCGCATTATTTTGTTCGTGGCGTCGTTATGGCGCCAGTAAAGGAACGCGTCCGCGAATACAGGCTTTGCACAGAAGGCGAGGCGAACGGCTCCTGCATCAGCAACGGAACCGTGGCGTAAAGATCGTGCAAAAATATTTCATTTCTTTTAGGTATAAGAATTATACACATATATATACATAGACCTAAAGGTGTAATATATACAAGTAGTATATATTATAGTATATAAATCTCGGAGAAATGAGAATTCGGAAATGATGTTACTTTCCTTATTCGCCGATCGTTATATAGAGAGCTGAATTATAGGTATGTAGCGAAACTTGTAAGCAAAAAAAAAAAAAAAAAAAATTAAAAAAAACTGTAGCCAAGCTCCAACTAAGCTAATTGAATAATTCCTGCGGTCTGAATCAACAGTTTTAAAAATAAAAAAGATGGTAAAAGAGAAGAAGAAGAAAAAAAAAAAAAAAAATCCCGTCTCGTCTACGAGTCCAGTCATCCGCGTCGTTTATCGAAGCCCACAAGATTTCTCGAGAAGGACTCTCATCATCTATCGGTGTATAGTAAGCTTCGTTTATATATATATACGATATTTACAATCTTATATAAAAGATAAGAGAAATATAAGCTACAAAGAAAATCTTATTGTTAGGAAAGAAGCCTGTATACAATAACTAGAAAAGAATTATTTCCACAATTAATATGTCGATGAAAATTTTATAAGAAAAGTTAGATTAGTTACTTAACGAGCTTTCGAGATAAATTTCATTCATACCTATGCCTACACTGAACGAAAATTGTGCATATTTATAAATAAATCGAAGTATATATACGAGCAGCGTATGAGTTTTTCTCGTCGATCTGCGATGTATGTAAATACTGTATATTTATACGCATAGGCATACAACATAAATGTAAGGCGAGAAACCAAACAGCAAAGATTCATCATACAAGTAGAGTATATAGGAGGCAGATAAGAGAGGCAGGGAACAAGTGTATGAGCGATTATCATGTCTGCACATTAAGGTGTATAAATTAGATTTGAAACTATCTAAAAATTCTTTGTGTAAATGTGTATGTATGCACGCGATGCAAGCTATAAATATAATTATGTGTAAGACTCGGGAGAGTGCGATGCATCGTTAGCTCGGTTCCAAAAACGCGCGAGTCTTATTCTATTTTCGGTTTTATCCTGCAAGGAGACTCCGAGAAGTAAAGGAAAAAAAAATAAAAAATAAAATAAATAAAAGAAAGAGAAACACGGTCTAACTAAACGCATAGAAACTTGGCTTGAAAAGGTTCTGAATTTGCATATTTAAAACTGAACGCAACTCGAGATTATGATTATTCTTTTAACATTTTTTACACCTACTTGAAAACCTCTGAAAATCATCGCAAAACATATACTTACCGAGGTTTTGAAAGTGACCCGGCGCCATACACACGATAACGTACTATGTCCAACTTGTGGGTATTTGTGCAGCTTGAATATCGTGTATGTGAATTGAATTCACACGCGTGTAAATAGCACACGTATGTATAGATATAACATGTGGTGGATATACGCGTTCAGTAGAAAACATATGCGAAAAAATGTTGCTTTTTAAACTAGAACGGAGTATTATATTAGCCCGGAAATAATATAATCTCTTTGTTAATTCGACAAATTTTTATCGCAGGTAGTTAGATTCTATATAAAAATTTCAAAACTCTTGTAAGATCGAAAAAATAAAACAGGTGACCATATACCTATATGCGCTTATACAATTTATATTAGAGAAAGTAACTCGCGATCAGAACCCCCCTTGGCTTGTCTCTGTCTCACATCAATCCAACTCTGACGCAAAGTATAAGCGAAATGCGAGACAACCAAATGACAAGTGCATCAGATCGCGGTCATTCTCGACAATAATAAAGGGCTACTCATTGGTTCAAACAGTTATACGTTACATTTCATATTTGTGCGATCAAATAGCAAAAGAGAGAAAAAAAAAAAAAAAATGAATTCTACTTATATTTCAATCATTGTATTATCGCGTATTTTTGACGAATTTACCAACTGCTACTAATTTATAGCTGCGCAGAATGAAATATTATACTAGCACTTGCCTAAGGCAAAATTAAAAGGCATTCAGTTTTTTGTTTGTTTGTTTGTTTTTTTTTTTTTTTTTCTCTTATAAACGAATATAATTTAGGTATTTGAAATACCTACTTATTGATCGTATGTATATTTTTTAGTGAGTTTATTGATTTGATAATAATATAAATGCATACATTCGCAGACACCTCGGCATCAGCCGCCAAATTCCAGAGAACCTGAGTCATATCCTAACAGCTGCTGCTAGTGACAAATAAATGAGCTAAACCTACGACAACTCAGTGTATAATACCAGTTTCACCAGCAGCCCCAATTTATTAATAAAATAATCAACGAACTCGCGTCATCTTGTTAAACGTATCTCACTGATTTGACCTACGCCTCATTTTCGTCATTTCAATGAAAAAAATTTCTTTCTGTTTTTATTTTCTTTTTTTCGTATATAATTTTTTTTCATTTTTCCTCGTCGGGGGAACTCTTTCAGAGAATCGTTCAGGCGCGAAATTTTTTAGCCAGTAGCATACCATAGCATATAGGGTGCAACAACGAAGGACGATGTCGTAATGTAAAAATCAATTGTCCACGCAAAGGGCGTGAATGGATTTCCGCGCAAGGGCGAAACCTGTGGCGGCACTCGGTCTGATGCAGACGGTTTTATCGATTGAGAATAGAGCAGAGCTGGGCAAACAGTCGCTGCAGGGGAGTTGGGAGACTCACGGCTGTTCAGCGCCGATATGCGTATGAGTTTTCCGTATTCACGGCCAGGGTGAGGTTTGACACGAGGAGTACGCGACCTTAAGCCCCGTGAACTACCATAGAGAATCGAGGTGGACACGTGCCAACTAAATTTTTTACCGAAATTACAAAATAATTACTATTTTCTCAGCGTTTTATTCAACCAATTTATAATACATAAGTCTCTACATCTGCGCTCCGAAAATAAATATCGAAATTTATTATCCACCTTCTAGTTTTGAAGAAATTTAATTTGGGAAAATATATTCACAAATATAAATATCGCGGTGATATTAATGGATGGTTATTATTCTTTCAGAATGAAAGGTATATGATGAGGTTAGATTCCTATATACTATATAATAGTGGATATAACTAATAATAATAACAAGTCGAATTAAGTATTATAATTAATAAAAATTAATATCAAATTTAATATGAATAAAATAAAAACGCCTACATAGCAGCAGCCGAAGAAACAAGTCCGCGCATCCTTGATCAAGCGCAAAGCGCGGTATACTGTAGTACAAAGAAATGTAGACGGGTATACCTATGTATTGTAAGAGGAGTTGAGCGCGATTAAAAGTTGAAAGACCTCATACGTATATGTGCGCACGGTAGTAGAGGTGAACGGCACAGGATACCGGTGTGCACGGTAGACGCAAACCGTGAACCGCGCGTCTTAATCCTTTTGAAAAAATGAATTTCGGTATTTCTGGATAGTATAAGAGACCGCGGTACCTTCGGTACAACGCGGCGATGCGACGTGTCATTCTGAGGAAGTCTATTTCGAACGAGCATATTTTTATTCTCCTTTTTTAACAGAGTACATACTCGCATGCCACACTCCAAAGTCTCGTACCTTGGCTCAGGGTTACTTTCGGCTTGGGGATGCGCGGCGCGCTTGCCGATGAAAAACATCTGTCAAAACCACGCCCTGTCCCTTACAGAGAGAGGAGAGAAAGAGAGCGAGCGCATCTCTCCCCTCTATGCTATGGTTTCGCTACTGGATCGTCTAGTACCTACATACGTCGGCGACGGAAACCGCATCCGGGAAAAAAAGTATTTTGAAATAAAACGAATAAGAGAAAAAGTGAAAATTTAATGCGCGTGTATTATAAGCCGTAATTGTCTACGGATATAATTTATATTTCATTTTTTATCAGCCTAACTAACTCCGAAAGATATATACTCGTAACAAAGGAACTGTATAAAATGTGACCAACACGACACGACGACTCATTGTCAGGCAAATATCATTGGAGAGTTATGAGAGAGATCGGAGATGTAAGAATTATAATGTTTTAGAGTCTGGATATGTATCTGAGTGTATTTCAAACGTTTATATTTCTAATTTGAAGTCGGGTGAAAAATCTATCGTTTGCCAAGTGTTAAAATAAGAATGTATATACATGCGTTATGTTAAAACGTAAGAAACTGAGATTTAGATTTATTATTAGTGCAAACTCAGGTATATATATATTCAATATAATATCGATTTATGAATTTATCGCACAAGTTTTTACCATCATTCAAGATTTACCGGAAGTATAATAGAGATAGAAATGATATATTTAATTGAACTAATCAAGCGAATTAATTGCACTTAATCAACCAGCTATACCAGTTAACTAAAAATAACAACGATCCAATTAACAATAGGATGGTATTCGGTGGTCTCCGGGTAGATATAAAGTTGGAAAAGTCCATTCAGACAAACATTCAGACCTGTTGCAGCAGCTAGCTCGTTCCGCACAAGTCTTTGATTATTATTCATGTGTATACGTATGTCTGACGATGTGTCGCTAGACCTAACGTCTAAATAAATGATATTATCCTGCTCTACGTCTATGTATATTTGCGAGATAAACTCTAGCTACCGATAATAAAGAGTCAGCTTAAACACACGTTCGAATATTTTAAGTATGGACCGCACCCTTGAATCCTGATGCGACCAAAGCGCACAAGCCACGACGACGACGACCACAAGCATCCCGGTAAAGTTTCTACGTATCCATTATAAGATTGGAATAACGAACTTGGGCATAGATAAGCCCGTAGCAAATCTATATAATGTTTACAGAAATTGATTCGACGTTATTGAAAGATTTGGGATAAGGATAAAGCGCGTAGATTTAATGGAGATTAGGATCTTTTGAATACATGATTCACCTCTGCGTCATTTCTTTGTTCTAAAATGAGGTACTACATTAAAATAATAACAACAGTATAAGAGCACGGTATCCCTAAAATGAAGAACATTTCTAAGAAATACACAAACACGATGGGTACAAATAACTGTGAACGGTAATAAGAAAGATAATAAGAAAAGATCAACAGAGAAAAACTAAGTGACCACTGACCTGTCAGTTGGTTGTCACTAAGGGAAGACGGAGCACTGTTTCAGCTGGACTTTGAAGGCAAACGCAGACTGACGAAGACTGACGATCAAACGTTATTCCGTTCTTCCTGCGCCGATATGCACCGTGGAGTGTAGCCCCCACTAAGTCTCCCTTCCCAGTTACTCTCCCCCCTTAATTTCCAGACCCAGCGAAGCGCTCAACGCTACGTTACCGTCTGACGCCATTTTGAGGATATCCCCCCTCCCCCTCATCCGCCCCGTGTCCTGATGCTGTGGCTCTGACTCACCCTTGCAGTTCAGACATCGATGTATGTGTAGGACTCGTACGTGCTGCATGTAGATTACGGGGGAGTAGTGTATGAATGAATGCTAAATAGTACGGCTGCGAGCCTTGTTTGTTCATTATTTTCTTTTATCAATATAATTCTGGATAGAGTTGTTATAGTTTTAGAAAGAGGGAATCGTGATGAATTTCTAAGGTCAGAAACGAAGCGGCTTTAGACGATGCATCTCTCTCCCTACATTTTTCGAGATAGTCTCCTCCCCCGCACCCCCCATTCGCATCTTTACGTTCCGTGTTTCCACCCCCAACGTTCGTGTACTAGGCTGACTCACCCTAGCGTTATTCTTACGCCGAATAGAATGACAGTCTTGATAATGTCGTATTGAATACGGAATATCACGTATATGGAACGTATTTTTGTTGATAAAAAATACCTGTATATGTGTTGTATATTGCTTGGTATACATGTTTTTAAGAAACGTTGCTATACTTGGTATTCAAAGTTAGCATACATGTGTGTTAGATACATATAGGTGTAGGTGTAAGCCGGACGAATACGTCAGCTATAAGTTATGACTTTATATGTATATTCTAGGTATAGTCGAACGGTAGTAGCGTTGGAATTTCATGTATAGCATATATTTCGTAAATAATAATACTGACCACGATCGAAACGGGTTTATTAATGAGACCGGGAATTATTTAGATCGACGAAGCGGGATATAATCGCGTTGACAATTATGTTTCGTAACAAATGATGCAGATTATATTTACTAACTCGTGTTTCGGAATCAACTTGTCTGAATAGATTAGGCGCGTTTGAAGTTTGCTAAGGGCGGAATTTATTTACGCTACGCGTAATTCGGAAAAGAGATTATTGTTCTGATCGATGGTAAAAAAGAAGAAGAAACAAAAAATGAGAAAGTACGTTCAATTGTATTAGAAATATTATCAATAATTACTTCGGAGAAATTTGTTCAAACAACACTATTGCGATGCTATTCGGACTGTTTAAGCATTGCAGGTTTTTATCGGAAAAAATGTTATCTGAATGTGTCAGGTTTAAAAATATGCCGACTGATCGTTTCAGGTTCGTTAAGTCGCGTACATTCGGTTCTCCCTTCCCCAAGTGAGTCATGCCATTGGGACACCCTGTATATCTGCGTACGACCAATGTGCAGTCGACGGTGTACCGATGAAACAAAGAACCGTTCACGTTGTAAATATTTTTATCTCTTTGCCTCTGAGTTTTATAGGAGAAATTATCTTTGGAAACAGTTAATTCTTTGTCGTTTCTACTTCTCTTCGTTAGTAATTCGTCAAGAGATTTGAGAAATCGATATACAGAGTGCGGATTACATACGATTGCAAAAAAATTGTATTACTCACTCGTTGAGATAATGATAATTTGCTTTTCGTTAACGTCAATCAATCATTTTCATGTTTTATTTATTCATTTATTTTCTCCCGAATCAAACACATCTACAGTTGAATGTCTTCCATTTTTTGAGCGTAATATTTACTCGATACAATCGCTAAACTCCATAGAAATAAGTTACCCATAGAAGAGCTATCGATCACGGGACCGTAAATTGTAATCAGTTCGTTATAGGTTCTTTGTTCGATATCGTACCCTACCCGAACCGTAACGGGGAGACCATTCCCATCCCCAACCTTAAACCCTCGCTCGACAAACATCCACCCCTAATGTCATTGACCGAAGTTAGTTATTGATATTTTACCATACAGCCAAACACAGTTTCGTTTGTTTTGGAAAAGCGAAAATTCCTCGTGGAAAAGTGTTTTATTTTCAATTCGTACCTGATTTTCGAGTCGACAATGAATAATATTGTCTCAAAAAATGCTCGATAGATATCATTAATAATCCTATAACTGGCACAATCACATAATTACTTTTGGAAATATTTTAACACCGCTCATTCACTGCCAGTTAGTTGAATTGTTAAATGACACGAGGTTCACAAATCACTTTTACTGTTAGTTCAGTTTGCTTCTATATTATGATTGCTCGACAAGCTATTCAAGTCTAAAAACATCATTGATTGATTATTATTAGACGAAGTGTACTAATCCAGTAAGAAGAAATGAGCGGGAAAAGTACCATAGCCGCGTCCCTGGATCGAATTATTTTTCATGGTTGTCGACTATCGATGCAACCTGAATCGAGATTTCAACGATATTGGGAACGAGATTTTTGGCGGTTAGTTTTGAAATTCGTTTAAGGGGGGATATGAAAGGTGAATTATACACCTCGAATTTTCGGCGGCCCGTTTCCCATCTAAAACACATCCGATCGATGTGAAATTGATATCAGTGACGCAGAAAAAGTGGACGGAGGGCATGATGCTCTTGGATTTCCAAAAAGCGAAAAGGTTTCAGGTGTTTTCATATTTATCAAGTCCAACGTCAGCAACAACGGTTATTCGTTACACAGCACTTTGAATATAAAATTGTACATTTTATATTCGCTTTCTGGAAATCCAAGAGCATCGTGCCCTCCGTGCACTTTTTCTGCATCACTGGTATCAATGTCACATCGATCGGATGTGCTTTAGCTGGGAACCGGGCCGCCGAAAATTCGAGGTGTATAATTCACCTTTCATATCCCCTTAAAAACAAGATGAGATTCATGATTGATGCAACGACGATATATCGAGGGAATAATTTGTATTGAATTTGATCTGAATGCTAGTAGCTATACAATGGTATAGGCGATTCGCATGTTATGTGACGAGTAACATAGAATTTTGTGATTCGCATTAGTTTCGCCTTTTCATTATTCAAATGATTGAAGTGTTTCTTCCTATGCCAACTCAGGAAGTTTGGCATAATCGATGAAGCGTATAATTTTGTCATAGTTTACATACCTATATAGTTCATTACATAGGAAGTTTTAATTATTCAAGTATCTATGTCTATTCAATATCTATCGCAATATCGTCGGGATATAGACACGTGAGAAACAAGGATGAAAAAAAAATGTTTAAAATAATAAATACTAATGATATCCGGCTTTGGGTGTGTCTTTATTGATAGTAAGAATTACCTCTAAGTTTGTTACACATCACATATCATTATTTTCTTATAGTAATGCAATTATTAAGAATATATACAAAAAGCCATTACATGGAAATACCTATGTTATGTTGCAGTGTTACACAAAAAGTGTAGAATTCGTTTCGAAGGTAAAAAAACCACAAAGAAAAAAAAAAAAAAATCTATAATGAAAGAAACCGTTCTGGTTGCAGTTTACTGCAAGTAAATGATGCAAATTTGTTATTATAATGTTAATGAAAAGATTTATTACCCTACATCATATCGAGAATTATTATTTCGTTCCTTATTAAAGAATTTTTTTTTATCTTTCAACGTCGTTATATACGTGGCCTGGAAGGTTTGTAACAAATGAGTAACATAATAAGACAGTACAGAATGTTACAGTGATAAAAATGATTGAAAAATTAATTGGCTTCTTGGATTTAATCAAGTAATATTAGAAGAAAAAGGAAGAAAGAAAAATATCAACACAACGATTCGCTCCAAGCCATCCTTGCGATGCGCACACGGTTCAACAATATCTCGTTTTTCTTCTAATGAAATATTGTATTGGTGCGGCTGATGATATATACTGACGGAGATAGTGTCTAATCGTCTTTCTCTTTTACCGGTGATTTGTCGCCATTCATTGGCGAGCGCGAGCGACTGTGAGATTTGCTATGTTTGCTAATTGATCGTGATCTCGATCTATCGCCCCTTGATCGCTCGCGACTCGATCTGTCCCTGTAGGTAAAACAAAAAATATTCCCGTTAACAAATTGGTATATCACTAGGCATCAAAATTTATCTAATATACATGTACTAAAATCAGTAAAATAAAATATTTCTATATAAAAGTTAATAATATCCGTCACGATTGTGATTTCTTTGAAATTAATTTCTTTTTTTTACAACACTTTTCTGCTCGGATATCAGTGATCGTTAATCCGCGACATACAAAGCTTGATTAATAAGCAACATTTTTTGAAGAAATATTACATCCGAAATTGTTCATTTGGTAATACGGTCGATTCTTTGATGTTTGAGATAAACGACATTGTAATATTGATAGAGTATTTACTACCGCGGTTAACGAAAGGTAATTCATTGACTGACATGGAACAACAATCTCCTATAGGCCTCTTGGATAAAATACAGACAAAGTAAACTAACTTTGAACGATTGAAAAGAATTTCAGAAGTTATCAAAAATTTCTAGCTACTGTTGAACATATAATGAATTAAATTCTACAAGTGCTATACATCAATTTATAGTACATACAGAATACAATTTTTTTAATTTTGGGTCTTTCAACCAATTACTTACTTTGAGGGGGACTTGGCTTTGGATTTGGACTGCGACCTGGACTTAGACCTCTCCGCCTTGGACCTAGAACGAGATCTGGATTTGGACTTTGACTTAGATTTGGACTTTGAGCGGTCTCTTGATCTGCAAAATTATATTTCAAATAAAAAACGGAAGTAAAATTTGAAGAATGGCGCTCAACAAGCAAAAAACACAAATGCAACATCAAGCAAGAAGTAGGCAACGGAATTAAATTCTTCGTTAACCAGCCCAAAGCAACATACAATGACCTGGACAAAATAAAACATGAACAAAATGACAAGAAATAAAAAAAATAGAAATAAACAAATAAAAAATAAATCAAATAGAAAAAGAGGGATGAGGTACTCACTTGGACTTGGAACGAGAGCGGCTGCGCTCAGGAGACTTGGATTTGGACTTTGATTTGGATTTCGAGTGTGCCCTGGACTTGGAGCGGCTGCTGCGTCGGCTACGGCTACGTGAGCTGCGGCGGCTCCTGGCACAAACAAAATCACGAATAGTTTTAAGTCTTCGTCTCGTACCGAATTACGTTCAAGTTTCATTAAGATATTTTTATTACTGTATATGAAAATAAACAATTATTTTCAATAATTTAATGATGCGAATGATTGCCGTGTCAGGTCTGTAACTGTTTCAATATGCATTACGGCAATGAATAGAATCACAAGTGACTACTCGAAACAACGAGTAATTATTCCAGTTCAGATACTATCATTGAAATTTACACGACGGACAAGGTAGGGTTTGGTTTGTTTGGACCAAGTATGGGAGTCAAGAATAAGAAAAGAAATTTCCCTTTTTAAAGATGGTGTTGCTTTGTTCTTGTGTTTAATATTAATAAATTCCGTGCAAATCTAGCTTGTTTTAAATTTTAAGCAAAAAAAAGAAAAGATCAAGAGATTAACGCGTTTAGCTAAATTATCAATAATACGGCAGAGGTAAAATTGAGATGAAATATGATTCGAAAGTAGTTTTTTTTTTCTATAGCTCTGATATTTATACCTTGAACGAGAGCGGGAACGACGTCGAGAACGGGACCTGGATCGAGAGCGGGACCGCGAGCTGGAAGACCTCGAGCGGCGTCCTCGTCTTTTGTCTTCAATCAGCCGGATTCTGCGTCCATTTAATTCTGTGTCATCGAGCTTCTCAATGGCATTCTTCAAATCAGAGTATGTGGCAAACTCGACAACCCTGAAGAATAATAAATACAAAAAATTAGATCATTGATGGACATTGATGGAATTCAAAATTGAAAAATAATTAGTTCTATTAAGAGCAGTCGTTGAAATTTTATTTGTTTTTATAGAAATACATTTTTCACACGTAGGTAAATATGTATAAATTATCAAATGAAATGTTTACCCTTCGTTTCTGCGCTGTTTGTGTGCATCGGCATATGTCACTTCTCCAGCTTGTCTCATGTAATCCTTCAAATCCTGAGCATTACACAAAGAAATGAATTAGGTTCAATTAACGTCAATTTTTTTCATAATTGCATAAATAATTATTTTTGTGACGTGTTCCTAACATGGAATAAAGTAATTTTCGAGCAAACGCTGTGCACTTTATTTCACGTTCGTTAACGATAATTGATTTCATTTATTTTATCAGATCTAATCTTTTTCGCATTTTCAAAGTTTTATTTTATATTATATTATAGCAACTCTAGACTCAGCCGCTCTCTATATCAATTCCCTAAATTAGTGTGCTCGAATTTAGTTTCCATTAGAGGCAACTTTTCTTTTAATGCAAATCCAAGTATCAAGACTTAGTATGTGATAATTAATGATAAAATACATTCAATTAATCCCGAATTTTGTCCACTCTGCAGAAATACCGTCTATTCTTCGGAATTCTACGATTCGATTCATTTAAACTCATACTTGAAATTTCAATAAAGAAATGTAAACGAATAATAAGAAAGTTATTTGGTAGATCAGTACAATATTATTTTGCAGAGTAGATTACAAATAATTGTAATGTAATAAGTCGAAATTTCATTTCTTAACTTAAATTCTATGACAATTCATATACTTTGCATAAAAACTGGATTCGGGTAACAAATTGAAATGCATAAATCACCAAATCCAGTGCAGTAATTTCATTAGCCAGAGAATTTAAGACCCTTTCATCTGAGATAACGATTCATTAGATACATTCATGGCAGCGAAATTTAAATATTGAAAATGAAAATTACGAAAAATGTTTAGGATTAATCTTTATAATTCGCTTGAGGTAGTTCTACGGAATGACGAGGGTGGGTTACACGTTTGTTTCATCTACAGATACAGTTTTACTCAGAATTAGATAATTATTTTCATGCATATTAGTTATGCCTCTAAATGTAATGAAAAAAAAAGAAAAAACTTCAAGAGAATTCAATTCGTTGTCGACTGTGATTTCTGCAGCGTTGTTTTAAAGTTGTTTGGTTCCATGGTGATTTTCTGAAAAAACTTTCCTCCATATATAAAGAATATGCTTTCTCTCTGCCAATACTTGTACTGCCCAACAACATAGGTGTGGACTTTGCTTCTCGTACGATCCCAGTTTGACTGCCTTTCCAAGCTCATCTGTAGGATGCTTTCTGTAGATATAAATCTTCGACCTCATGCCATTTTACTCAATGTCAAAGGTGATTCTTTGCAGTCTCTTAATCATTGCTTTCATCTCTCAAGTCGTAAGGTGTGGGAACCAGGATTGGAATCAAGTATTCATAATACTCTCCGATACACGTTTCTCTCGGTTGAATTCTGTTGTCATTATAGATGGGGAGTGTCGAGCAGCTTAAAAGCGGCGTTCAATCAGAAGATCCGCAACATTTCCAGACGGCTAAACTACACGGCAATATCTTACGCTACGTCACTGTCATGGATTTAAATCTATTACAATAATCTGCAATTACTGATTTTGATTTGCACAAAGAAAAGTTAATCCCGTGAGTTTACTGGTTGACGAATTCGTTGAAATCTTCTACACGTAAAGAAACTAAAAACAAAGTGTGGTGTAAGAGGAACAACAAAATGTATGAAAATTATTCGTAAAACGTTGTATAAAAAAAATAAATAATAGAGGGAAAAAAAGGAATAAATTTTGTTGAATAAAGAACAAAGAGCAAACAGAAAAAAAAAGTTTTACAGATAAAGACAAGTTAATAGATTCCTAATTTCGAGCACATGGAAAAAAAGCCTGCGCTATAATAGTAGCTACCAAATCGTTGGGCGATGTGCAGAGTAACGAAGTATATTTACAATTAATTTATATCCTATTGCGCGTTCGTTAGTCTTGGATGTAAAACGTAGATCGATTTAGTATATTCTTAATATACATTACCCGTATAATATGATAAAGTATCGGCAGAGGCAGACAGACATTGATTGTATTCATGAATTACTATTGTGCACAGTAATAGGTATGTATGTATATAGGTATACACTCGTTTAAGGTGACGCATTTACCTTGGGCCCAGGCACCACCTTGCTTACGAACAGAGACAAAGGCCAGACACTGACTGGTTGGACACGAGACACACCACTTGGTTGGGTCGTTCGAACGGGTTGAATGGATCTGTGGTGTAGGTGTAGGTTCAGGTATTCGCCCTGTACCCGGAGTGGCCGCTGCCTGACTTACAAGAGGTGGATGTTCCCCAGTGATCGAACGTCAGTCAGTGCGATAGGGGGTGATTGACAGGCCCCCAGAAATCTGTGATAACGCGCGCACAGCACAGACGAACCTATTGTTTCACTGGGTAGTGGGGGTAGGTTGAAAGCGAGGCACGGTATGCTCTCAACCCAGTGGCTCTGGCTCTGGCTCTGGCCCTGGCCCGGACCTCAGAACCAATCTGGTGCCACTTGACCTCAAGGCGAGCCCATCGCGTGCATCGTCATCTCTATCATCGCACATCATCAGTCTATTGGCCCTACCGGTCACCCCTCCATGGCGAAGAGGACATGGCTCTTCGGAAAGAACATCAATTTTATTTTTTTCTCAACTGCTTGCCAAATGTAAAGAAAAAATAAATTCAAAACGAAATATTCAAGAATGTTAAGTGATTTACTTTCTTTTTTTTTTTTTTTTTTCAAATTATTTAATTCATCTTTTTTTTTTTTTTTTTTTTTTTTTTTTTCAACGCAACCAATCATCCGAAAAGTGCAACGATAGAATGTAAATTGATCAAGTAAGGCTTGGTCTGGTCTGTGCATCAATATTTTTTTTTTTTCTTTTTTTCTTAAACGCTCGTTTCCATCTACTTATAGTAGGTATAAATATACTATGGTAAAGTGCCGAACACCTGTATCTCGATTCCTCGCCTTCTCTCAGGGTATTTGGAATTATTTTCACTTGGAGTATACTGCTAAAAAATCTTGAATCCTCCTGGTATTTCCCACATCATTTGCACCGGCCTCCTCATTCCTGTTATCCACAAAAATGACCTCTGTTGTCCTTTGCAGTATCCCTAAGTATCGGTACCTTCCACGTCTGGTATCCGCAATAGCGGTTCATGCCTTCTTTGATAATTTTTATCCTCAGGATAAATTCTGTTTTTAGATTTTTCCTTATTCTCATTCTCTGTATTATATTTCTGTAAGATCCTTCTCCATCTCTGTCCCATTAGATCGTGTCTTCGATTGTTATTTAGCTTTATCACGGCTCACGTTCCATTCGGTAATTTATTTGTTTCAACGCCACAGACTTACTTGATCAAAATGTACATTGTTAAAATCAACAATATCTCAAGATCACGGTTTTTAACGGGCAAATGAACTTAAAAAAACAACAGAAATGATTAATTCTATAGGTATGCAATTCCGTGAGTTTCATTTCATTCGAGTTTCTATTAATATCACTTTCACCTCTTCGCGATTCGGTTCAGAAATATTCTCGAGTAGAAATAAAACTCACGATTAATCCAGACTTTCGAAGTTATTTTTCAGCTTACCTGCCAGCTGACACGGCTCGATAGGTTCTCCACGGTGAGACGATACTCAGTGCGTGTGGGAGGTCCATATCTAAAATGAATAAGTAACAGA
Organism: Tenthredo scrophulariae; assembly: GCA_963978835.1. NCBI lineage: Eukaryota > Metazoa > Arthropoda > Insecta > Hymenoptera > Tenthredinidae > Tenthredo > Tenthredo scrophulariae. The sequence goes on from OZ022227.1 coordinate 13,384,886, forward strand.
TTAATTATATATGCCAGTGTTTAAAATGCAAGTTTTTTTCAAAACCCGACTTTTATGTAATAATGGAAAAATTTCAAATAATAAAAATGAATGTATTCAATATATTTTTATAGAATGAATGAAAGGTAGTTATAAGTATATATATATTTTTTTTTTTAAATTTAAATATGAAAAAACTTTAATATGAATAAAAAAAGTGAATTTAATATAAGAGATTTAAAAATGGAAAATAATTGTATCATTAATGCATAACATTGGATGTATGTACCTGGGCAATGATTGCTTGTAGCTAGATGCGGTCCTCGTGTTTCTGTTCACACTATCTCTGCAAAAAGGGATGTCATGTGAACAGAAATATCGGATCAATGGTTAAACCTTGGGCAAATAACTACAGATTGGCACTCATTGCTCAGGCACACAGTCAATCACCTGTTTCAATCAAATCAAATCTACTCATAATGCAGCAATAGCGTACCTGTCGTGTCGCATATCGTCTCGGCTGTAACAAACACAACATCACACATCTATTAGTTTCCAATCGCATCTTCCACCATTTTATTAGTAATAAAACTTAAATTGGGAGGGATATTCTAGGCAGTTTGGTAGTTTTAGCCAATTTTCAATTCTTCTCACATCACTTCTTTTCAATGAAGCCACATACTCGGGAGAGTAATTATCAACGCGAAGACAAACAATTTACATTATTGTCTATCTTTATTATAGAAAATAAGATATAACTTGTCACGCCACAATTTGTTACTTAATTAAGTGTGTATTTCTGGCCCCAAAATAGGGATGTGCAAAATCAAATGCGGATTAAATATCTATTTAAAAATTGTCTGTTTTTATAATTTCATGTATAAAATATTGAAAGTTGGTAAATAGGTATTCAATAGTTTATAATGTTGTGCAAAAACTCAAACTTGGATACTTACTTTCTTGATTTTTTGCAATACATTTATAACTAATGAAGTAAATAGCACTTTTCAAAATTCACACATCCCTACCAATAATAAACTCCAAGGGATAGTACTGTACGCTTGACTTGACGCACGGGGGAAGGGGGGTGATGATCGCACTGATAAAATAAAAAAAAGGATAGCGTGTCTTACGCAGATCGCCTCGAGTCCCCATAACCACCACGGGAGTCACCATAGCGCCACTGGTCACTACCCCTAGGTGTCCCCCGGGCCCTCTCTACAGTAATTCTGTAACAAGACACATTGGATATGCTTACTTGTCTCTCCAGGAGCGTGAGCGTCCGTAGCCACGGTCGCCTCGCCTCCCTGAAACACCCCGTGCTATCTCCACCGCCACTCTGAAACACACCCAACAAAACCCCGCCTAAGTCCACGACTAATTCTTACGCTAAAATGGTTTCCCTCAAAAAAATCCTTCCTCCTTTCCCTCAGCCTCCTCTCGTCATCTGTTTAATTAACATCAGTCTCTCTCAGTCTCAGACCTCAAGTTCGTCCATCCATCATCCAGCCTATGAGGCGCTGCCCCCAGTACGTACTTTTCTTCGTCTCCTATGTGCTAGTTTTCTTGCAATTTATTTTTTTCACAACTATTCTAACCCACATCCCATACAATTTTTTATATTTTATATATATCTTCTTCACAACTGTAGAAATATTTGAAGAATTTATGTTTTGTTCTCACCAAGGTAGCAACTTTTATTTCTTTCTTTTCTTATTTTCATATTTTTCAACAATGTATCAATAAATAAATAAAAATCTAATTGGGTGGGGTTTAGATATAAGTATGGAATTGTTTGATAATTATTTACAGACAGTAGAACTCAACAAGAATAATCAAAGTACTAATGAAAAGCTAACAATCTATTTTACTATGAAAATGAATTGTAAATACTGTATTTTGTGTATCATATCAATGTTAAGAAATCTCTCAATATTGAAACAGCTAATTTTTATGGATAAATAATCATTGAAAAATCATGAGAGACTAACCAGGCAAAATAGATAGCACTTGATAATTCAACTACGTACATTTCTTGCACACATTTTATACGCAAATAGAATGCATATATTATCTGATAGATCCTGTTGTTGCTATTATACAAATATAAACCGGTTTGAATATTCATTAAAACATTTATTCTTCAATTTGCAAAACGTGTACAAACACGTGATTAAAATATAATATCAGTGAAATAAAGTTAACTAAAATAACAATGTTTCAAAATAATATTTATATCAAATCGAGAAACGTCAATGACTTGATATAATGTAGAAGTTATTTAAAAAGTGGAAAAACGAGTAAATTCAATGAAAAAGGAGGAAAAAAAAAAAAAGATAAATCAAGATCATTCAATTTTAATATGAATCAAACAAGATCCATCAAAGTTTTGCGAAAAATTGTTACAACGCATTCATCTTGTGCACAGCTCACCTAACTAGCTTCAGATACCTGAATCAGTGTACCAAGCCGTATCAGCTGAATATTAACATATATCTATTAAATCATGTGTATTTCAAGCTTCAAAATGCTTGTAACATCGATTCAAGTATCGTAGCACTCTCTGTTTAGTATCAGCTATATATCTAGATTTCTTTTACAAAATGTCCAACTCTTGGTCAATCATAAAATTAAGTTATGTAATGAATTTAGAACCAGTTTAATAATTTAAAATATATTTAAATAGCAGCCCGGACGTGGAGCGTGATTATGCAAACACAATCTGGTCTCCAGCATTATTCAGTGGCTATATAAGTTGGCTGTAATTTTCTCAAAACATTAATATTGATTAAAAAGCTGAGATTAAGTTGGGCGCTGATGAACTTTGACCTTTTTTAAGCGACAGAGATCACGGTCAATTAATTCGGTTGGATTTTAATCGTATCGAAAAGCTTTGGACATTTAAAGAAAAATATTTTGGGCACTGTTACAAGGTAAAAAAGTAGAGAGAAAAAAGTAAAAAAAATATAAATTTTGAGAGAGTAAAAATATCTATTCAGGTATTTCGATAATCTTAAAAGAACAGCGCCCTGTATTTATAATAATGTGTATAAAAGCTTCACTGACCTTTCTCCCAGGAGCTCTTTTCCATTGAGCTCGTAGACTGCATCGTCAGCGTCTCTGTAGTCGTCGAATTCCTGTGAAAAAAAGGAAGAAAAATAAAATAAATAAAGAAAAATATTATTGCACGTTAACGAAGCGACGTGATAAATTTTCAACGTCAGAAAAATAGGCAGAAATTAATAATAAAAATAATATTTTTATACTTTTCTGATAAATTCACACAGGTGGGAGTTATAAGGTTATACAATAACCGATGTGCGATTCCCAGTGTGATAAATATTAACTATGATAAAATAATAAATGTTCTTAATTTAAATAATTAAAGTAAAACATACCAAGTGCATTATTTCTCTTCCCAATTGAACAGAAAGTGCAGAGGTTGTTGGAACTCAACATAAATTAAGTATCCACGAATTTTGACCAATTAATTAATATTAAGAGTCCGATAGAAGCAACAGCGAGATAACAACAGCAAATTATAATAAAACAAAATAAAAATAAGCTATAATTTAATCACATGGTCTGAGAAAGCTGATTTGATATTCAACACCACAAAATAGTGTCGTTAGGGAAAAACAGGTTTTAAAATCACATCAAGATATCGTGGTAGATTATTATATCAGCTACAGCTTGATTCTGTGATCTAATTGACTTACAAAGTTTGCAGAATAGTTGGCGATTAGCAGCAAACAGCTCGTCTAAGCATCCACAAGTACCATTGTGCAGGGTTCAGGGCGGGTCATGGATTAACGTTCGTATTTTAACATCTTATGTTCCGCTTGCTTTATCCACTTTATTAGTAAATGGCAATATTGCATTGCGCGAGAAAATAATTTTCAAGAGAAATAAAAATAAAAATAGGATGTAAAAAAATAAAAAAAGTAATGAAAAATGAAGTCAAAATTGTTCCAAGCGTTTCAAAAAAAAGTTAAAAAATAATACGAAATCAAAGAAAGCAGAACACAAAGAGGTTTTGATTTTTTTTGTTTTTTTATATGTTACGGATACTTACAACAAAGCCGTAACCGTTCTTGATGAGCACATCACGGAATCGACCGTAGCCTCTGAAAAATCTCTCAAGGTCTCTTTCCCTGGTGCCGTATGGAAGCCCACCGACATAGACCCTTGTCCCTACCATACTGTAAAAAAAGAATTGATTCACATTAGACTTACCACAAAGGCAAATCCGTTCTTCATAGCGACCTCCTTGATTCTACCATATTTCCGGAAGAACTTCTCAAGGTCGCGCTCTCGCACCCGGTATGTTAATCCACCAACGAATACTCGGGTGCTCATTCTTAAAGGAAAATATAAAAACACCTTACATAACAGGATTCCTTTCCGAACCTGCCACTTCATCCACATGACATAACATAATATGCATTTCATATTTGTATCTCAATTTTTCTTTTTTCTCTTTTGTTTTTTCAACATATTTCGTACGTAAATGTGTCCTCGTTTTAATTGCCGAATCTAAGAAAACGATGTGAGATCCTCAAATTTTTTTCTTCTAAATTCTACCCTTTTCTATTGAATCAGATAAATTGAATTGCTTGGAAAATCTTGACCCAATTCAGACTGTAATATGTTCCGTTATCTCTAGCCAGAGGATAATCTAATCTTGTAAGTTCCATGTTAACACTTGGTTCAATAGCGAATGTATTCGTCGATTTTGGTAACTGATAAATAAAGTTTGTCCATAATCTATCAACTGGATAACCTAGTTGATGAAACTTATTCGAATCGAAGTAACCCCGTGCACTTTGACGCAGGGGAAACGGAAAAAAAATGATAAGAAATCGGACCGAAAAAAGAGACAAGAAAAGAACACTGGACATCGCAATTAAGCTTTGGACTTTGTGCGTGAACAGCGCGCGCTGGCGCAATGCCAAGCGGCATAAAATTAAACGGGAATTTATACATAAACATTGCGGCCTAAAGGCTTTGCAATGATTTACACGATCGAGTAACTGGATGTGGTTATTTGTATAATTATACGGTAAATCTACATGTATATCGTAAATGGGTATGGATTGTGAACGAAACCCGCGACCTTGGACGGAAGGATCGGATTCGATTGAATAATATACCACAAAGTGTTTACTTTTGTTTAAAATGCCGGGATACGTATGCACTTTATTGTACCTAGTAATTTATAATGTTATAATTATATTTTCTTGGTGTCTTATTCAGAATTTGAACGAAATCGTCTAGTCTAGCATAATTTTCGAACTTTCTAAAACGTGGAAATATTAGTTAAAGCCTATTCATTTCTATCAGCTCCTGAATGTGTGCCTTTGGAATTGAGGCATTTTTATTTGTTTATAATAAATGCAGATTATGTATATCACGTGACGTAATGACGATTAGAATTTAGTAGGTGACGCTGTTAAATTTAACGGCGCCGACACGCACTTCCCGCATCGTCGCATATCATGGAGATTGATTAGTAAATTGTGGAGTAAATAAAAATTAAACTCTTTGAAGGAATAGTAAATAAAATCTAGAAAAATGAAATTATTATCTAAGACGCGCAGAATGAATACGAATGTTATCACTTACTCGCTTCAATTTGTCGATGTGGAATCGACACAGTTTGTAAGATCAGTATACCCGCTTAAATAATGCTGCGGCGAAATGAAACCGATGCCGCATACGGGGCGGTATTTGTAGTTTCAGACAATTTACTCGCCAAATACAACGTGGAATTTGATAAAAATAATGTCGAAACTTACTTGTATGTTTAATTGTTGAACGAATCGTATCTGTTGATGCCTAAAGACCGTATCACCGCAATAACTTCACCGAAATGTGTTGAGTAATAACGATCGGCGTCTAAGGCAAGATGGCTCGCCCGCAACAACGGAAACAACGGAAACAAAACGGGGCCGACACGGCAAGCCGCGTAGCCTCAACACCACACGTGTCGTTGAAAAAAAAACTGAATATTATTCATGAATTAAAGGTTGTTAACCGCATAAATAAATCGATAAAAATGAGAAATAATTTATTTACACTAGCCCAGTTTATTATTAGTTTACAGTAACCCTGTTTATATGTTTGTTCACAAAAATAATACGCTTGAAAAAGGTGTCGAGGCTACTTCCGCCGGTAATCATACTAACAAAATCGAAATCATCTAATTTATTATTTTATTCTATGACCCATAACTATGTAATAATTTCTGTTATTATTACGATTACAAATGGTTGTGATATTTGATTATTTGTTCGATTGATTAATCTGTCGCCAAATTGAATCTACATTTGGTATTTTGGGTTCGAGACTACGGTGACGATCTATGCCAGCGCCACCTACTGAAAACAAAAATGGTGGTCAACAATATGCCCTATCCCTGCCCTCGTTTTATGGCACGCCAAATGCCGCCGTTGCCTAGGTTCCTTTCTATTATGTATTTCCTGCGGGCTGATATATCTAATTTCCATGTGAAGATCGTTTTGCAGCGGCCGCGCCCACATTTTGTGTGAAATAAGTGTGGCTGTTTCTAACCAAACAGTACGTGAATCAAAACTATCGAATATTTCGCATTAAATATAACCACATTGGTGTGATTTTTCATGTAATTTGCCTTATGTAATGTAAATAATGTGGATAAATGTTTACGCAATGCGAATGCGCTAATATCGTATTACCATTTAATGGTATGCCATAATCAACAACATTGTTGCAACAATGATAAAGGGCACGTTTACAATCTCTACTTATTTAGTATTACTATACTTTACTTATATTTCTATCAATTTAACACAACGATGCTGATGTTTTGGACCTCGGTCCAACGTCTCGCTCCAATCTAAATCCCCAAAAAAATTCCGCACTTTATACGATTCGAAATGATGGTAGTCGCTCTTCGTCAGAAGAAAACTTCATGTTTATCTTTCTCCGCACCATAAGACGAAGAGTTTCAACCCTTTAAAAGCTGTTATCTGATAGATGTCAGAGTTTATAAAAAGAATTACTGTGTCGCAGAGCCAAGATCTCGATGAAATCTTAAATTGGATAAAAAATTAGGAATATTGTCTATCTTCTATGCCCTAATGCGTAGCCAATTGTCAAAAGTATCCGTCGTTCAGTCAAATTCATTTGCGATATGGTATTATTTAGTTTTTATGTTAAAGCGATGTTTCTGCATCGCTAAGCGTGCTGCACTTTACAATAATAACTGTAGTCTTGTTTAATCAGTAATTAGATTGAATAGATATATACGCTTTTCGAATGATCAATTAGTCTCATTTTATTTCTACACGATATGAAAGTAACGATTTTTACTCCGTTTTTTTAATCTTATCTGTAATACAGTGTTAGTTACCCTAAATGCACGCAAAAGTAGTTTATCATTTAGCTGTATAGTTGTGCTTTCGTTAATAATGAAAAAGTAGTATCCGATGGAAAGCGTTGTTTTCTATTTCAAGAATGTTGTAATATTAATATGGCAAAGTCTCATCATAAGTGCTTGGAGTAATAGACAAATCGACAAAATGATTCCTAAAAATATCTTCAAAAGAATATCACAGCTTGTTGTTCAGCGGTCAAGAATTCAATTCTATGGCCAATTTATTGTACTTGGTAAAAATTTCTGATTTGCGCTGTAGTACTGTATATTTAATTCTTTATATGATTCTGCAGCGTTATTTGTTTATTGAAATTGTAATCTCTAGAACGATGGTTTATTTTAAGTTTGAGTTATGTGTATGTGGGATTTATTTTGAAGCCAGACTAAATCCAGCTTTCTGCAGATATTTAGACTATACTTATTAGCTTACAGCTTATTATGCCGGTATTTTTATAAATTTAGGCCACCTTGTCGCGTGTTAAAAACACTAGATACACGTTTAGAGATAAAAATTTATTTCGGGATGCGAGTTACTGTTTAATTTCTAGATCGGTGTTTCAAATTGCTGTATGCAATGTAGTGCATTTATAATGTAGCTGAATTTCTAGTATTCCATTAAATCTCATCTTATTACTGTAAGTCCAGCTTGGATACATTCCAATAATTAATAAATCAATTATATCCTTACAGAGAATCAATCTTTGCAAGTACCGGTAATGAGTGAAGAAGTTCATACAATGGGGTTGGAAGCTGAAATTGCCCAACCGTTACACCTACAGCGATTGGAGCGCAGTTTAAATGTTCAACCTTTTTTAAATCAAATTAATGAATTGTTTCATGAACGTGTTAGGTACTTGAAATCAATTATATTATCTAACGTTCAGAATATCTTCTCAAATGTATAACATATGTGCTCTAAAATCACCATTGTCTTTCACAATAGCTGAAAAATAATTACAAAGAAATACACATCAATGGATAGAAGATTTTTAATCAAACATAATTCAATTTTTTGCATGAAACTTTGAGGTAGACTAAATGTTTCAAGTTGTTTTTATCTTACAGTGACGATGATAAAACCGACGATTCAGACACGTCGGACGAATCTGAAGATTACCTCAACGATGTTGTAACACGTAAAGAAGGTTCGTTTCAACTAAGCATCGAGTATATCACAGTTATTCCTCCACTGCTATGAGCAGAAATGATTTTTGTTTACTTTAAATTCATATTTACAGATGAAAGAATTGACAAACTTCGCTTGTATAACATGAGCAGCGTTGGCGAAGAGCGTAGGTGGCTACAAGATATTTTACTCAGTGACTCCTCCGAGAGTTCTGTGTCTGAATCAGACACGGATGGTCCAATTACGGAAGATGATTTTCAAGATATGCTCAAATTTCACATATTACGAAAGAAATATCAGGGTCGTTTTTATCAAAAGCCTGAGGTGAGCTTTGCCCGAGTATACGCTTGATGGAATTTTCATTTTGTAACGAAAAACTCGACTAAGCAAAGATCAAATGATCTTTTCATTAAGTTTTTATGCAATTTGAACTTTGGAAGACCTTAATCCAGAATGTCCTTGTAAAAGTTTCACTCAGAAGTAAATTTATCCCATTTTTATATTTTTCAGAATATTCAGTACCAGTATTATGGCGCTGGCTTGTTATCGAGCTATGATAAATTCCCAGAGCACCAGAAGCTCATTATTGGTAATAAGAAGAAGAAGGAAAAAAAGCCGGATAAAAGAATGATGAAGTTTAAAAAGGAAAAAATGGTTCGTCATAGGCTACCAAATGAATATCAAGTGAGTATATGATCCGATGATATAGGACTACTTTGGAGATTTTTATTTGGAGCAATTGTTGCGAGGTTTTTTTTTTTGTTTTCCTATCTTCGCACTTGTAATATAGTCGGTGAATTCATTTCACAGGAACACGATTATCCTGAAGAAGATTGGGATCGTGTGGTGCCTAAAGAAGATGAGTTGGACGAGGCTGAGATAGATGCACTCATTCAACATCAGCCTAGACAACGGGGCAGAAAAAAGCACAATAATAAAAGTCCTGAGGTAATGGCAATGAGGCGAAGAAAAATTTGGATAATGATGTCTAAAAAAGAATTGGGAAAAGTTCAGAGAGCAAAAACTAACAATCATAAGGAGATGTTAATCAGTTGCAAAAAAGTCGCTCAACACTGTATGAAATACTGGAGACAGAAAGCTATGCAAGTAAGTAACATTTCTATAATATCTTGGGAAGAAAATCATCTCTCAATTATAAAATACAATCGTATGATGTTTATCTATAATTTTGATATTATTCATACTTTGATCTCAACTGATTGTTAAAGTACAGCAAATACGCAGAATAGCCATTTCCTACTGTATAAATCTTTACTATTGAAGAAATATAGTTCTGAACTTATTTAAACTTGTCTTTTAACTACAGAGCCAGAAGAACATGAAGGAGACGATATGGCGTGCCAAAAGATTGACCAGAGAAATGCAGTCGTATTGGAAACGTTACGATCGTGTGGAAAGGGAAACTAGACGAAGGTTGGAGAAGGAAGCTGAAGAACAACGTAAAATGGATGTAGAATTAATCGAGGTATAACGAAATTTGAAACACATTATTATCATTATTACACGTGAAGGGGTTTCCAATCTTTAATAACGTATTTCATAAATTTAAACAACAAGACTCGTTCTTATTTCAAAATGATTATTTTACTATCCTGTTTCGTCTGTTCAGGCAAAGCGGCAACAAAGAAAACTCAATTTTTTGATCACCCAAACGGAACTCTATGCCCACTTTATGTCCCGGAAATTAGGCAAAGCATCGCCGGAAGAACAGCTTAGAATTCTTAATCAATTAGACGAGGAAAAAAACCCCAGACTCATAGGGATTGATGATTACGATGGGTGAGTCCAAGGTGTATCTTAAGTTTATAATATGCTTTTAGTCGTATACTATGTAAGGCTTTAGAGCTTACACGAAATAGTACCATACACTTCTTTATAATGTTGCTTCTCTAGAACCGATTAATCGTTCAAATGTGATCAACCAATGTTTTGAATCAGTGAACTGATGAAACAAAAGGCGAAGAAGAATGCAGTTGAGGCATTCGACAGCGAGAGGGCACGCACACGACAATTCGACACCGCAGCTGCTGCACAAGAATTACGATTGAGCGACACACCTGAAACGCTTGAACATCCACAGCCAGCTATTTTTACTGGAAATCTAAAGGGGTACCAAATGAAGGGCATGAATTGGCTCGCTAGTCTATACGATCAGGTAAATACATGATAACTAATAAATAAAGATATCATTTGGTAAAATATTCCTTATATCTTTGACTTCACTATTAAAACCACGACTTATAATTATAGGGAATCAGTGGTATACTGGCTGACGAAATGGGTTTGGGAAAAACTGTGCAATCCATAGCGTTCTTGTGTCATGTAGCTGAAAAGTACTGTGAGTATTTTCACAATGTTATTTCTGTATTCATTAATTGATAATAAAACAAATAATGGTAATAAATGAGCAAAGTTGAGCATATGTATGTGAATTTTATGGTTGATATGTGAATTGTGTTTATTACAGCTGTTTGGGGACCTTTTTTAATAATATCACCAGCCTCAACATTGCACAATTGGCAACAAGAGATGGCGAGGTTTGTTCCGGACTTCAAAGTTGTACCTTACTGGGGAAATCCACAGGAACGAAAAATTCTTAGACAGTTTTGGGAGACTAAAGATCTGCACACTAAAGAAGCATCTTTTCACGTCGTTATTACCAGTTATCAATTGGTTATCACGGATTATAAATATTTCAATAGAATCAAGTGGCAATACATGATCCTAGACGAAGCTCAAGCCATTAAAAGCACAAGCAGGTATTCAGTTTAACGTTTTTATCGTAAAATACAGGCCTTTGTGTAAACAGAGTAACATCCTTTAGCGAATATCTTCACTTGTTGGATAATTTCGTTTCAAAGTTACATAAAATTGAGTAACAATAAGCCGATTGCAAGTTCACTTGCTTATCAAAGTTTATTTTTTGCAGCATGAGATGGAAACTGTTGCTAGGATTCAGTTGTCGGAACAGATTACTGCTCAGTGGTACACCGATCCAAAACAGTATGGCTGAATTGTGGGCTTTGCTTCATTTTATTATGCCAACACTGTTTGATTCACATGACGAATTCAACGAGTGGTTTTCCAAGGACATTGAAAGCCATGCAGAGAATAAAACTGGCATTGATGAAAGTATGTGGTTGACGAAATGATTGAATAGTATCAAATTATTGTCAGATCATCTTATGGTACTTGTTTTTTTTTTTTTTTTCCTTCCAGAGCATTTGTCGAGATTGCACATGATCTTGAAACCATTTATGTTGAGGCGGATTAAGAAAGACGTCGAAAACGAGCTCTCTGATAAAATTGAGATCATGGTTTACTGTCCTCTTACGACTAGACAAAAATTGCTTTATATGGGTATGTATGGCTTTGGAATTGACACAAATTTTACAATCGATCTCTTGTCTTCACATCTATGGACTTCATAACACTAAACTTGGTTTTTATGTCGTTTATTCTAGCTCTGAAGAAAAAAATCAGGATCGAAGATCTTTTACATTATACAGTGGGTGGGGCAGACGCGGCACCAAATGACAAGAACTTTACATCCAACCTAATGAATTTAGTCATGCAATTCCGCAAGGTAAGTTTACCTAAAGTGTAAAACGATCCTTCCTTGACAGGATAGATAAAAGATTCGATGAAATTAATGAATGAGAGAAAATTTTTAACTTTAGTATCATAAAGATGAATTTTCCAGGTTTGCAATCATCCAGAATTGTTCGAGCGAAGAGACGCCAAGTCTCCGTTATTCCTAAACGTAGAAAGCTACGAAATGCCTGCACTTTTGTATAACGAAGGATTGATACATTCGTCATTGCCGTCCAAAGATCATCTGCTTTATAATAAGCTGTGTATATTTGCGACGGAGTTTATAAACCAGTCTCTTCATCACGGATCAGAAAACCCTTGCTTCTCGTTCACAAGATTGATCGATCTGTCTCCAATGGAGCTAAATAAGATTTTTGTGGCTGGTATACTCTTCAGGTAACTTAATAATCCATGAGAATCTAAAAACACGTAGAGAAAGAAGATTCTATGTAATATTTTATATTTTACAGATGGGCGTGCACAGTGGCTTTGAAAAAGAGAACTCAACTCAAACGGTACTGGGAAGACTGGTGGGTCGACGATAAGAGAATCCCGCAAACTAATCTTACGTTACTTGTTAGTCCGAAATTAAATACTAACTCAAACGTTATAAACGATTTGATCTTTACAAAAGACATCTCAAGTGGCGACGCTTTTTACACTCATACTACACACACCATTCACTCTATGCCAGAGACGGTAGCTCATCGAATATTACGTAGCAGTAAGCAGCTCTCCAGCCAGCTGATTAAGGTGAATGAATTTTTAGAAGGGTCAACCAATTTATAGAAAATTTTTATATTTAATTGATTCAGTTAAAAATGAAATTACTACTTTATGATGCTACAATTTTTAATTATCATTTTCAGTGGCCAGTCATCTCCTTAAAGACAGAACTTGGCGAGGATGCAAAGCTACCTCTATTGCCAGAACATCCTCATACACCTCAGCCGCCAATGATTCGACTATTTCAGCGAACTACGTTACCTGCTTTTGTCTGTGATAATAATCCTAAGGTAAGTCTCTAGAGAACCGAATACAAGCCAACTATTTTTTCTTTACTGTAACAAGTTGTGGCATGAATGAAATCATCTCTTTACTGTAATCTTCATCATTTTTCAATTATTCACTTGGTAGTGTGAAAAAAATCAACTCATGCTAGCTCAGTTATCTCTATGACCAAACTAGTGAGAAACTGTTATTTATTTCTTTTCCTATTATTCTGTATTGACTTATATTTGCTAATGTTCTTGTGTCTGAATGTTGTATTTTTTATATTTTTATTACAGGTACAAGCTAGTCCAAGAAAATTATATGTAAGTAGTAGCAGTGCCGCCTGTGCGTGGCGACGACATGAAGAATGTGGGGGCATAATAGGTCAGCGGATGCTGTGGCTTGGATGTGAACGAGCTCTACTCTATCCTCCACATAGCACGTCTATGGGTTCTCGCATCGCAATACCTAGTACATTCTCATACAATGTTCCTGGTGGTTTATTGGCCTGTTCTCCAATAAATGGATGGTCAAATATCATCATACCTGGTGAGTGTTTATTATCAATAAATTATTTCGCATTATTTTTGAAATACGAAAGTTTCAAAGCTTCATCTCTTAGTCTTTGGAAAGTATTTTCATACTTTCCGATGTAATTCGAAGGTAATTTACTCAAATTTAATCCATTTTATGATTCTGTTCCATATTCATTATTCGCAAATTCGTATGATTAGAGAATAACGCTTCTCCTTTACAAGCAAAGGACAAATAGCGGTGTAGGTACATCAAATACACATTGAAAATCAATTTCTATACAATATTTTTATGAATAAAATGACGATTCAGCGGATCACAAATAAGTCGAGACTTTAAAGAGATTTGATTCGTTCCGCCTCAAAGATTCACAGATGCTAGCGCTATCTAGTTGATCCTTATTCTGAAAAGAAACAGGACTAATCTAAGTCATAAAATTCTTTAATAGATGGCAGCAGAATGACTTTTATAGCTATTGAATCATTTATTTTTTTTTTCTAAGATTACTATATGATTTTCTAATGCTACAACGTGAAATGAATTTTTATTCATTTCGAGCAGAATTTCAACAGAGTTTTCAAACGATATTTATTGAAAATGCACAAATTGGGAAACTCCATGGTTTATAATAAGAAGAAAAAAAAATCTTAGTCCTTTTTTGAGAAAACTGTAAAACTCGTCGATTCCTTAAACATCAATGACCGTATATCATTTTTTTTTGTCGCTTTCTTATCTTCTGAGTCAATTTATTCCTCGAGCTGCACTATACTCTTCGATATTAACTTGATATCATTGGATCAGCGATATTATCTGTCCCATTAAATATATATATAATAAACTGTTTTTGATTATGGAAAGAAGAAGAGAAAAAAAGATTACCTAGAGTGCTCCATAACACTGTTTTTCCTCACATTATTCATATTACAATCAGGTGTGGTTATTAAAGCGGAGTATCAGCGCTTATTATAGTTATTTTAATTTTTACATGTCCATACACATACTATATGATAATGAATTATTCTCTAGAAGTAGACGAATCCTACCTAGTCTACTTCCTTTCGTACAGGTCGTAGAATTATTAGTTTAGAAACTGTGAATGAAACTTATTATTATTAGATTTTTTTATAGAGACAGTTTTCCTATACGTATAGTCGTATACACATATGCGTATACATATCCACGAAGAAAGATGATAGTAATTAAATAATTAGGTAGCTAAACTTATTAACGATGTGTTAATTATTCTGTTCCCGCGTATATAATTACTCTTCTTTGTCTTGCACACTCAAACATTACATTAACTAGAAAACTCACACCTTTGCCATTGGATCGTATCGGTCGACAAAACATGAACGGTTCTCTACACTTGAGAAAGAGAGACAAGACAACTCTAAGTACCTATACATACGTATAGAGATTGTAGCTGTCGAAGTGCACTGCAATAATTACACCTTAGTTAAACTGGCAATTACAGTTACCTAACGATGATTTTTTTTTTTTTCTTTTTCCTCCTCTCTTCTGCCACTTGCGTAACATACAATTGAAAATTATTGTTCGCAAAGGTACATAGAGTGTTTGAAAAATACGTCTTATTGATTTTTGGATAGGTTCGAGGAACAGATATAGAAAACTGATGACTGATTAATTTTCATTCAACTTTGAATGAAACAATTAGAGAAATTTATTTTCAGAAACACCCTGTATAGTTTAGTGTCTAGTATATATATATATATATTATTACTCTGGGGTGTATCGATGATAATTATCGCTACCGACGCATCGCTATTTTCATTTATTATTAATAATGTTATTCAGCCTTCGTGAATCTGCAGGTGATCATCAGATACAATATTCATTATAATGAGAACTAGATAATATAATATGCCAAGGCTGTAGTAAAATCTGTGATTCTCACTGTCAGATTGCATTAAGAATTGATCAGAAATTATTTTACTATTATTAGCGGTGATTGGATTTTTTAAACGGGTTACAGACGGACTCATGCAGTAAATAGTCTTATAGTCTGACGCGTAATGTATCTTAAAGTTTCCCACGTTACGCGTTATTATGCAAATATATTAAAGTCTGGGATTGATGAAATCGATTCCAACTTAGCACTGTATAAATATCTAATCCTTTATATAATTTTTTCATTTTTTTTTAAATTCTTTATACACATATATATATATATATATATATATATATATATATATATATATATATATATATTTACCTCAATCCGTGGTAAAAGCATCCGGTCGAAGGATCGTGTGGCGCCAAACTCTAATATACATATTATTTTATAATTAATTACTATCGCCTAGACGATTTGCAATTAAATAAAACACATTGTTAGGGGATTCACAAGCCGTAAGATAACGTCGGTGATTTAATTTCGTTATCTATTCACTGTAAATAATTTAATTAGGAAAGTTTCATTCAAATTTCTTTATATATATTATCATATCTTTGTCAATCGCTTTTTTATTATCATTTCATTTTTGATGTCGTATCCGTTAACGAATTCGTTACTAATTTAAAGTACAAAGAAATGATTTTTTTTCTTTTCTTTTTTTTTTCCGAATCTGTCTCTTACAGACAAACAGACCCTCGTTACTGATGCTGGGAAACTATCAGTTTTGGACAGCCTTTTACGACGGCTCAAGGAGCAGGGTCATCGTGTTCTAATCTACTCGCAGATGACAAAGATGATCGATCTTCTAGAGGTGAGTATCGTTCGTCGATCTCTCGCAGACCCTTAATTGGTCAATTATAGCTGATGCAGGAAAAATTTGAAATATTGGTCCCATTTTTTGCCCAAAATTTCTTCTGTCTTTATTTTATTTTATTCTTTTTCTTTTTCTTTTTTCTCATCTCTCGCCTTCGATGAAGGCGATTGAATATTACTGTAATGAGAAGTGTTTGAAAATATAAGGAAGCTATAGTATGAAGAACGCGAAAAATTAATATGGACGGAAGAGCTGCGCGTCTAAAAGGATACATTTGTACATCCTGTCGTTTGTAACGCTACTGACGATTAAACTGGCTCAAAGAGGGTCGGAGATGGCTTAAAAAGGGTTAAAAACGAAGGGTAGAACCCCTTTTTCACTATACAACGAGCTACTATACGAGAAAAAAAAAAAAAAACAAGAAACAAAAAAAAATTAACGCGGGTTACAAAAGTATCTGCACGTGAGTACCTACGCGCGCTGTGTTAGGCATGAGTGTCAAACGTCATGATGTAGATGTAGCTTGAGAAAAGTCTATTTTTACTACAAATTAGAACCATGTTTAAACTCAGCTTTCTCCAATGTCTTTTCCAATGACACAGTATTATAATATTGGGATTTGGACAAAGGACAAAGCCGTAAAGTCATTCAAATCCATCATCGATCTGTTCCTATTTAAATAAAAATACATAATTGAAAACAAAAAAATTGAAATTAATCACGACGACGATGATGATGGTAAGAATGGAGTTGCTTGATTATAAAATTCGTTACAAAGGGGACGGAATGATATACTATCCGAGGGAATCGGTCAATTGATTCAATCGTTAGAAAGTCTTTGCAACTTTCATCGCGGAAATAACGAACTCGAATTATTTCTCACGTCTTGGTGTATTTGTCACTTTTTGCGAATGTGCAGAAATTGATTCAGTCTTTACGAAGTGGAAACATATTAATTTTTTTTTCAACTTATTTTTAATATTAAAATTTTCTGGTTTCATGGCGAGAATTAAGCTACAGAAAATAATTATCATTGTCGATTAATTTTTTGAATATATTTTTGAAAAATTTGAACTTCTCCCTTTTAGGAATACATGTATTATAGAAAACACACTTTCATGCGTTTGGACGGTTCGTCGAAGATATCTGACCGTAGAGACATGGTAGCTGATTTTCAAAAAAGGTAAGTTTAACTTGATCAAATCGTTTCTGATAAAATGAAAATTTATTTCTCAATAAGAAAAATCGTTCCCTTCTCGCTATTTCTACTATCATTTTTACAAGAGTTACGATAATTTGTATCCCCTGTTTTATAATACCATACGAACGTAGTACGTATACCTAGTGATTTTCTCGTTTTTAATTATAAGCAAATACCTACTCGTCACGGGCGAGTGAAGACTCGTTGCATAAAAATGCACAAAAGCCTGACAAGGCCTCGAGTACCTACCTAAGTATCAGGTTTCATAATCACGTTATTCAATATATTAATTACGGCGTAAATTACGACAAATAATAATGTATCTACTTCGCGTAACACAACACAATGTCAGATATTGCGTAAAATAGAATTTGATTCTGGACGGTTTATACTTGTTATATAGGAATGAGAGAAAAATAAAAACTCATTGCTTCAATTAATTTTTCATCAAATGAATTTCCTCCGCTCAAACAATGAATAAAATTGGGAAAATCGTCTCGATTAACGCAGTCATTATCGGGGATCTAATTAAATTCCATAGCTAAATTATTTTATCCGCGATAATTTCGTGATAGAGAGAGAGAGAGAGAGAAATCGTTATGCAACGGCGGCCACGATATTCGCAATATATTCGTTATATTAGCAATATCTGGGCCGTTAACCGTTTTAGGGGTGGTTCCAATTCGCCCGTTCGTTATTAATATTATACTCCTATAGAGTCCACATTCTGCCTATATTGCACCCATATTGCATTTAGCTTTGATTTACGACTGGCACCGAACGTGTCACCTCTATACAAAACGAACCCCTTTGTCGAGGGGGGGCCAGCCTTAGCCCCCAACTTGTCTTCGTAAATCATCTATCATTTTTCTCAAATTTTATATCCTCTCGACTATATCGGTACACTCTTAACTTATGTATTCTATTTATTCAACGAATTTTTCTTACAACTTCCATATTTTATCTATGTATAAATTGCACATATCTTTTGCGGGGATTTGTACGCGGAAATCATACAAGAGCTAGCTGACACCCGGAATTAATTTGCATCTAAAGTTTCTACCGAGGGATTATCAACGCCGCTCCTGACCAAACTCCCTTTATGTTTCAGGGCAGACATATTTGTATTTTTACTTAGTACCAGGGCTGGTGGTCTGGGGATCAATCTCACCGCTGCAGATACGGTGAGTTACGAAAATTAAATTTTCTTTCGTTTCGTTTTGGTAAATCATACTTTAAAAAATCTTTTATACGAATAAAAATAACTTCTAGCCAAATTAGAGGCAATTTAACAGGAATAAACATTTCGAAATGATTTTTCAATGAATTAAAACTATTAAAATATTACGATATCACATTATGTCGAGACGATTAAAAGATCGCAATGTGTTATGTATACGAGATAGATATGCGTGCATTATACAGTTTAAAAAATTGTCGTAATATGAAACTGATTGTTGTAATAAAAATCAGCAAAATAATAACAAAACGGGAATCTATAATCACGGTTGTACTTGTCGTGTCGGCGGGCAATACGATTAGATCGAATATGAATGCGAGAGAGACGAGGGGACACGATTTGACGAGAGAAACTCACACGCACACGGTACAGGGCCGAGAACCCTCTGCGATATCTCGTCATTTTTTGTATCGCAGATATAACTATACCTAATACTTGACCTCGTTTATCATTAAAATATCATCCTCGAATCACTAACGATCTTATAGTTGCGTGTGGAATTAAAATCGCTGCACCCGAGATACATCGATTTATATTCACGTTCATTATATGATCATTATCACCATAGACATTCTAGGGGTTGTCGAGATCTTTAATATCGCGGGGATAAAGCCAGGAAACTTTATCGGGAATCCTAATCCTAAATCTCTTCAAATAATAATCCACCCCATTTATCAACGGTTTAGTATTTCTTCACCAATCGAGACCATATTCTTGTCGTAATAAAATTAGGTATTCACGATTCGCAAAATCATCAACACTTTTATAAGTATAGATATAACATGGATCAGATTCTACGACCAGTCTCGGGCATTTTATTCAATTTATAAAAAATAACTGACGATGTGGGTTGTACGGGGTTCGACAGCTGCAGGTGTACTTCGTCTAATTATAATTGATATTTAATTATGTATATAGGTATACGAGCAATCGCGATTGAGGGATTTAAATTTGACAGCGTTAACCTTTTAACGGTATAAATTTATCTCAGAGTCGTATATATATATATACGAAGAATAACATACACGCTGAGAAAGAAATCAACTTGTTGAAATTCTCCTGCCACAATTGTCTCTGCGTGTAGATGACCGGAATTCAAACCCAAATGCCTATACTAATTAGGATATAACTCCGGATGTCCAGGTAGATACGTAGGAATTTTATTCATTTCATTCCACGTATCTATACACGAATATTTTTATTTTCTCTCTTAATTTGACGATTCCCCTCTTTCACCTCTCAATCGTTTTCGTAACGTTACGAAACGATTATGCACCGATCAGGGTAGAAGAGAGGGGCCTTCTCAATCTTATAAATTCATCCATCGATCTAACAAATATTATTTATTCGGAGACACTGCGTGCCTGCCTCTTTCACTCGCTTTAGACTCTCATGGAAATCACGAAATACTCGGTCTTGTTCTCCTCTTCGTCCGTTACCCCGTAGGCCGTAGGGCGTTATGGTTAAAAATTTTCAGAAATGATCGAGTACCAAAATTCAGCCAGGATTTTGGTACTCACATCCGTTAGACTTTAGAGAGTAAGTTAGATAATGTTTCGAGATAGATACGATAAGTCATAGTTTCTATGCATATGACTTATACTACAAGGGGAATTCGGGCTAGATTTTACCCACCGTTATGTGCACACATACCGCGTTATTGCAATATGTACGGCCTTTGTGACCTGATGAAGGCGCGGATTGCCCTGTAGAGGAGCATCTTCTCTGAGGTTAACCACGTACGTATTTCTCTTGGCTAGTTTCTAACGGAGCGATACAGAGCTACCTTTATAATACAACCATACATTCCCTACGTCATTTTATGGGTCAATTAAACACGCGTTGGTATAGGATTATAGCGTGAGTCGAATATAAGCTGAAGCTTTCGTCTCATAGTCTCTCCCGGCTTTCACCGCGTTCCATTGCAAAAAGAGGGCGATTTCTTGGGATCCGTAAAGCCGGGGTCCCTCTTCCGTTATAGCTTGTAGTATAAATGAATTTTCGAATAATCATTTCCTCATCCTTTCCTCAATTCGTTAATCAAATTTTTGCGCATATTATTCACGCAGGTTATATTCTACGATAGCGATTGGAATCCAACTGTTGACCAACAAGCGATGGACAGAGCTCATAGACTTGGTCAAACTAAACAGGTTACCGTTTATCGACTCATATGCAAAGGTACAATTGAGGAACGTATACTGCAACGAGCTCGTGAAAAGAGCGAGGTAAAATCCATTTTCATTCGAATACTTTTCTCTTTGGATTTATATTCTTTCTACGGTTTTATATGAGTCGAGTCGACTTCATTTCGTAATAGTTATTCAATTATCGGAGTTCTTAATTTAATCGAAAACGAATAATCTGAGGAGTACCAAAAATATAATATCAAAAATAGGTGGGGGTAGAAAAACCGAAAGACCAAAATTCATAATGACCAAAATTCGAAAAATCGGAAACACGAACACCATTACTGCCGAACAGTCATCAATCCTAATTTAAATATTCCAAGAGACCATAATTCCGTAGTGCTTTTTTACAATTCATGAAAATATGCGAAGCACATTTATACCTAAAAGCCGCCTTCCGAATTTGAAAATAGCGACGTAGCAAAATGCAGATTGTAGTAAAACATAAGGTTCAAATTGCCGAAATTCAGATTTCCGAACAGCCGCGTTACCTCGATGGAGAAAAATTCCGAAGATCAATATGTCAACACCGAAAGATCAGATGTGTCAAAATACAGAAATTAAAAGTTCCGAAAAATCAAAATCCCGAAAAAGCCGGCGCAGAAATCTTCGTTTATTTAAACAAGCGCAGTACCTATAATTTTCATTGATATGGAATATTTTAACAGATATTTCTCTCACAAAAAAGCTAGGCAAATATCTTCAAGTCACATACACAAGTCCGTCAAAAAAGTTTGGATCGAAAGGGTTTCGGTACAGCAAGGGATATCGTATTGTATGCAAGTATCCATTTTCGAGATTCTGAACCTTCGGCAATTTGATCATTCGGTATTTTGACCACTTGCTTCTTTGGTCATTCTGTAATTTTATTTCGGTACTTAATTTTTCTGAATTTTGACTCATCTGAAAATAGTTGACTTGCCTTTCCGAATATTTAGTGTTTTAGTCATTCGGATTTTTGGCTGATCGAAAGTTCGCTTATTCTGAATTGTACTTATCTGATCGGTTTACCATCGACATTTTCTTGTTCTGTATTTTTCATTTCGGCTTAATGGACTTATCGCATAAGGCTTAGTTGGATTGTTAGTTTTCGGAATTTCGGTCATTATGAATTTTGGTCTTTCGGTTTTTCGACCCCCACCCTCAAAAATGAACTCGATTCAGACACGCGTTGCAAAAAGGCATACTGCATACGAACCTTTGATATTGTCATATTCAAATCGGTTCATATACACATGCAGTCCTGCAAAGCCATAAAAGTGATAAACGTAACGTATAAACCCCCGTAGATTCAACGCATGGTAATCAGCGGTGGTAATTTCAAACCGGACACCCTGAAGCCGAAGGAAGTGGTGTCTCTCCTACTAGACGACGAGGAAATCGAAGCCAAATGTAAGTCGATGATTTCTGACTCTTCCTATGTTAATTTTACCTGAACCTAATCGGTTCTTTTATCTTTCGATTATCGTGTCAATTATCTCTTCCAGAACATTTTTTTTCCTTTTTTTTTTTTCACTCATTTCTTTCTCTATCCACTATCGCGATTCGCTACGAATAACGAGTACACGCAACAATATAAAGTGACACGGAGTAGTCGTTATTTATTTATTCACTCATGCCAGCTGTTTAGTTATATCTGTTTAATGATCTGTTCAATTATCGCGAATTTTCATCGTCGAGAGAATTGTGTAGTTCGTTAAATTATTTATTTTCTACCTTTTTTCTATCATTGTTAATACTACGTCGATAAAATCTCGACTTCATTTTTTATTTATTTATTTTTTTTACGATTTTTACTCGTTTTTTTTTTTTTTTTTTAACTCTTTCACTCGATAAGTGAAAGATAGAAAACAAACTTGCGGGTGATGATAGCTGAAGCTAGACCTACGAACGAGAGGAGTGATAATTTTATCTAGCACGCTAATTGGGAATGTAGTGGCAGGATACGATTTGATAAAAATAATAAAATGTAGTCATTAGCTTATACCTCGACGATGAATTAATCATGTTAACATCCGGCTTTTATTCATTTAAAAACCATTACGACTTTCATGTTTTGAAAATTTATCAAACTTGACAGAATTCAGCGATAATATGCGAACGAGTTTCTAGGTCAGTAATCTAGTTTAAATTTTTTTTTTTATAACTTCTATTTTAAAAAAGCTTGGGGGAATATTAATTTTATCATTATTTTCATTTTTATTAGAATTTTTCTTTCAACTGTTTCTCTAATTTGAATTACGTCATATCTCTACGAAGTTAACCACTTAGGGTGTTACCAAGCTCGATTAAATTTTGATTACGATCGAACGAGTATCTTCTTCTGTTATTTTTATTTTCTTATGTTTTTATGTGATAATGGTTCTTGTGGGAAATATTAAATTGAGTGTCGAATGTGTCGAGATTCCGTCGAGCTTGTTTCTTCTATTAATATTTTTCTCCTTTATTCTAATGAATTTTTTCTTCTTTCTTTACCGTATAACATTCGCAGACAACGATCTTAATTGTCCCAAAACGCAAATCTTTGTTCCCTTACATGAGCTAACGAAAAATTGTTCATTTCTATTTTCCTTTTTTTCTTCTTTTTCTTCGTCTTCTGGTTTCCTTGACTTGTACGAAACTCGTTGTGGCAGATACGTAGGTACATGTATTAATGCCTAGTTCTCACGTTTGTCAAGCAGTTCTACACCGCTAACTATAAGGAAATTCGTAAATATTTTAAATCGTCTAAAAAACACGACAGTTTCTCAGTGTATAGCGTCTTAATTAGACGTTGGTACCTTTAGTCAGATATTCCTAAACTTACGAACAGTTTTTGCTTTTACCATTCAGATATAAGCTTGGAAATCGTGTTCGGACCTCACGGTATACCTATAACTAGTTTATTACATCGGTCACGATCATTGGTACATGTACTTACTTACCGCATAACGATCTTCGACGGGAACTCAGACTCTTAATTGAATCATCAAAAAATTTTTAATTACTTGTCTCATATATTTAAAATGACCCGCGATCTTCGCCGCTCATTTCGGTTTGGTTTACTTTTATTTTTCTACAACCTTATATAATCATAATCATAATCCTGTTCATAAAACGATCGTCAAACTATCCGGCTCTTTCGTTTTCACGCAAACATATAACTACTAACTTTACCAGCACACACTAGTACAACGTGAATCGCTCTCTTGCGCAAGTAGTTCCCAAAAACAGATCCGTGTATACGTTCCGGGTCAGAAAATAGAGGGAAAACTGAAAGTGAGCTGTTGTCCTTTCCTTTTATCAAATTCAAAATTCAAAATTTAAAGAAAAATGGTCAAATCTATGAGCTGCATGTATGATCGTTGATCGGTGAAGGCTATCGACAATCGTTTTTTTTTCTCGCTAGTTTAAATTTTCTTTTTGTTTATTTTATTCATTTTATATTTTATTTTTCAAAAATTCTAACGTCATCCTAGTGCCTCAAGGCAAAGATGTACGATTCTCTGGCACTGCGACCGCCCTTTAATCATTCCCAGCGGGACGGACGACCCCGATTTCATTATTCTCATTAAGCTATGCTAATTTTCTAATAAAGAACGGGCGTAGAATATGAAATACACGGATTATTATCGAGTGCTATCTACACGTATAGAAAATTTATACAGCATAATTTCGAGTTGAAATAAATCACAGATGTTCATCGTCAGATTGCAAGAAGAGCGAAATCCTTTTCATTAATTATTTCTTAAAAAGTCTTTCACGTAAGAGAATAAATAAAAGAAAAAAATATAAAAAAAAAAAAAAGACTCAGGAAATGGACTCTTCTTCAGCGAACTCAGGTATCTATGCAAGATACACTCGTACAGAGGTGCCGTTTAATTTCAGATAGCCAACGAAGCGAAGAGCGTAAGCAGCACATGGAAGAGATACGGCCAACTGAGCCGAGCAACAAGGAGAGAGACCGGAAAAGGAAGCTAACTTCACTTCCGGTCAAGGTACTGCTCGAATCCCTTAACGCTCCCTTATTCAAACGTTCTTTACTATTTTCCTATCTTTCACTCCGTTATGTTATACGCATCATTCTGTTCTACTCGAATCGGCTCTTACCTCACTTTGCGAATACTTGTACTTCCTACGTTATCAGTGCGTAAAAAATTCGGATCCAATCATCTAACCGGATCGAAGACCGTTAGAAAAGTGATTACCTATCAACTCTGGAGCGTTGGTTGACATTTTTGTTTCCGAAATATAAATTTTAAGGATATCCAAACCACAGCGCGATTATATTTCCGATTTCAGAACGATTCTAAGAAACCTTGCCTCGAGGATGGCGTCGTTTCCGAAGATATTTCCGATGTATTTGACGACAGTGCACCGGCTAGTCCTGCGAGGTCGGAGGTAGATATCTTCACCATCTTTAAATCGATTCGAATATTTAAAATTGGAATTTTTTTAGCGATGTTTTTCGATTCTTCCAGGTGTCTCAGAGTAGCGCCTATCTTCCTCAGGACGATACAAGCAACGAAGGTCTCGTCGTAGACGTTGACGGTCCCGTTTCAACCCCCGTAAATCAATCCCAAACACAATCAAACCTATCTACAGCATCCCATCTCACACCGGGTCCACCGGATCCCCCTAAGGTATCGCGACTCACCCACCACTTCACCTTCGGTGGTGCGAGTGGGACTCGCGTACGTCCCGCCGGACGGGGTACCAACAAACGTGGTCGTCCCCGAGGCTCTCGTAGGGGTGGACCAGTGGGAGGTAAAGGACGGGGTCTTCTGTTGCTTCAACCCCCTGCACAGTCAGTTTCACCCCAGGGGGACGGAGCTACGACCCTGACGTCTGTCCATTCGCCACATGGTGAGTTATACACATTATTTTTATTCGCCTTTATAGTCGATTCCTTTAGCGGTTCCTGGGGATTTCACAAGCTAAGGGTTGTGCGAGATTATATGCCAGCCACGACGCACATTCGCGACAGGCGAATGAACATTTTCACGAGGGGAAATTCGGACTTTATTTTGCCATTTTCGTTTCGTATGAACCCAGTTTTTCGAACTTTTGGAAAAACGAAACAAAAAAAAAAAACAATTTTTAAAGTCAAAAGATCTTTGAAGAGAAGAAAAAAATTTTTGCAATTTTTAACCGAAGTACTCACTTCGCCTCGGTCGCTTCCCCCCCCTACTACGATGATAGAGAATGATTTTTATTTGCTTCTCTCGAAAAATTCCACTCGCCAATTTCAACGAATCTTTACGTTTTCGAGCGTCGACTGGGATTCGGAAGATGCGTAAATGTATGGGAAAATCGGCGTTCGAATAACATTGAAAACATTGTGAGAATTCTATGTTGAAAATCGTTGCGAAATTTGAGATATTGATTGATAATATTGATTATTATCAAATCTTTAATCTGACAGCTGAACATTTTTCGGAATGATTCTCAATTAATTTTTGTTACGTTCTCGTGCGGCAGGTGTAAATAGAAGGGGATGATTGCAACGATTATCTTTCTCAGCGTCGCCTTCGACGCTACCGAATCCTGTAGATAAAAATCGACATTAATTAGACTTAATATCCCAACAATGGAAGAACCGGAAGCGATTACGCTTCGCATAATAAGTTCCGGTACCAAAGACGCGTTGAACGGATATTACCTTTATAATTTGAAAGGCGAAGTTTCCAAGGTCCTTACGTAGCAAATCCTTTCGTTTTGTCCTCCTTACTACAAACTAATTTGAGAATTTACTTATTCTTTTATTTCGTTCTTTAACAAAGTTATATTGAAATTTTGTTAATTTTCAAAAAATTTATAGTGCGCAATGGACGAATTTTCAGCACGAGGTTTTCAATAATCATATAAATATGACAAATTCTGCGAATTAAATTGACCCGAAAATCCCCTGAATTAATTTAACGCACCGTTTCGTCGATCGTTTCAATTGCACGAAGTCGTTATCTTATGAATAATTTTTAGTCAAATTATTCGGGCCAGTAAAGCGATAATTTTAATTGTCAATTAAACGTCGTTAATTAACTTCTACCGTTAATTTTTGGGGTCTTTCTTCTACAACGATCCATAAGGGTCTAATTTTCGCCCGATGTCCATCCAAGCCGATCGATGGGGGGGCCGCCGCACATAATTCTTCCCCCTTTATTCCCTGCTATTATCATCAAGCCCACGCCCTCTGCAATCGGTTCGTTTCCCAAGGGAACCCTCATAGAAAAAAAAGCACCCCCTAGTTTGAATTGACGCCCGCGCTCTCCTGTGTTTGAAGTACAGAGAAATTCCCTTGCGAGCACATGTGCGCGCCGGGGGAATTTGCCACGTTTTTACAGGGTTCTACGTTATACTTATACATATGATCGTGAGTCATTTTGATACAGTGGCGAAAAATTTACGCCTCGTATTTGGCAGTCGATATTTTTTTCTTTTAATTTTTTTCCCAGTTCCTTTTTTCTTCTTTCCGATCATTTTATCGATCACTGAGTTTAACTTGAGGACGTTTGCACCGAGTCCGCAAGATCTAGGTCTACATCGGCACACGTTTTCCGCATGTAAAATTGCGAGGAACTAAGCCATGACCTGCGCAAAGGTCATCGTCGTGGACCTTTCTAGGGCGAGCGAACGCACGATTATTGTTCGAGAGACTCGAGGCTCCAGCAACAGCAGCAGCATCCCAACGTCGTCGAGCGTCTCTCCGAATGATTAAATCGAAGATCGATTGGATCCTCGCGTTTTATACGAATGAGAGAAAAAGGAAAATTGTTGGGAAAAACGTGACTTGAATAACATTCGAAATTCAAATACGTACATCCTTGGAACTTATTATAGAACGACGCGATATGCCTCGAAACCCTCGATTTACACATCTGCTACGATGATTCAGACTCGAGAACGAATTGCTATATCGCCTCAAAGTCAGGGTTTTGTTTTTCAACCCTAAACGCAAAGGGGGATAAACAATAGGATCGAATAAGTTCGTAGAGTTGATAACTTTGTCAAATAAACAGCTGCTTCCTATATACATCTGTATTCCTTATCTACCTAATCTTCTGTCAAAACAAATTCATATACCAAATATCTTTCAATCAATTTCATACGATTGAAAGAGATTTTCAAACGATAAAGATACCCCATCCATAAGTCCCCTACTATAAATACGCCAAATTAAACCTTCACCGATTGCTTTGCGGGTTTATATATACTCGAGTCATCTCCCCTCGTACACCCGTTACAAACTTGGCCTCCTTTAATCTCCTCTGGGACCGTTGAGGCCGGATTATTATCTTCTATCTTCTACCTTCGATCTTCTTTTCATTTTCGGATTAATACTAAAATATCTTCGAATTGGGACCGCCGCTAATATCAGTTTCGAAAATTTGCCAGGAATTTTTAAGGGTTTTACATTCCGTCCGAAATACGAGTTTTCGACATTCTCGTTGCGGACTTTTATCAGAGAAGGTTTTCTCGCCGCCTCCCCAACGTGGAGCACGAAACATCGAACATTGAACATGGAACATGGAAGGTAGCCGCGCGAATCGCGATGCGAAAAGATACTCGCCTAGATACCACAACGGCCAACATTCCGGGCGCACCGACGCGATCCAAGTGTTCCTTAAGCCGTTTCAATCCTCTACGAACCCATAGCTGCATCCTAAAACCTTGGGTTCAGGATAAATATCATTTTTATTTTCCCGACGCAGAACAACCCGTTCTTCTCATTTCCTCTCATCATTTTCTCCCTTTGATCTACTAGTTTCGATCTTTTTTCCCATCTTCCCCTGCAACAAAAAAACTTTTCGAATACCTGACCATTGGTCTTGGTCACGATGACCGGAACACGTGAGTCCCAAAGATGGCGGCCAGACGGTCCGCGACGACCAGGGAATTTAATCGCAGAGTGGGAGGATAGGGACGAGGGAAGGAGGGCAGGGTCGAAGGTCAGGGGCCTCCGGGCCGCACGCGGATACAAGTGTCCCTTAACGACGGGTCAATACTTTGCCTAGCTTTCCTATACTTACGTGTCTACCTACATTCGAGATATTTCTTTGTCAAGAGGCTTGTCAATATTATACGTTTCCTCATTATTTCATTAATTATTAGCCAAGTTTATTACGGGAGATATTTTATATTCGAATAAATAACCGCGCTATACCTGTACATACCTTTAATACATCGAAACTTGAGTCTCGTTTTACGCTCCGGAGAACCGCAGACATTATAAAACAGGGACGGAGTTGCACAAAATGTAATCTTCTCTGCACCGGCACGGACGTAGCGATCTAAAGTCTAGACTCTTAGAGATTTGAATCGGAGAAATAACAATACGTGAGAAATTACCACGCTTGATTATACCATTGAATTCGTTGCCGTAAACGTAAAGTTTAGAAACGTTTTTCTATACGTTTTAGATCCCGCAGAACCCCGTGTTGGTTTTAAAACTAAAAATTTTCACCCGAAATAAAAATTTCGGATATCATTATTCTGCCCGATTTTTTATCTGGAAATAAAAAACTAAACGTTTTTTCGTTTTTATTCAAAGATAATTTTCTGTATTCATAACCTGTTGCCAATTTCCAACCCCATTTAGCAAGGGTGGGTATAATGGCCTGAAAGCGATCAAAGGATTCTGAAAAACTCCGCGACCCTCTTTGATCCGTTAATTTGCAATCATTTTTTAAATCCGCTTTTCTCCATTGCCGCTGGGTAATCCAGGCTTTAAAGCCGCGCACGTGTTCTCATCCACGGGGAATTTGTATGCGGCTTTATACGAAGCAGGGGGGAGCAAACGCATATAGAAATTCTTACCCACACATATATCTGCGTGTTCTACACAATCTTGCTAAATACATGGATATCATACATCTTCTTACTAGATGTATTAAAAAAAAAAAAAAAAAAAAGATAAAGAAAAAACTATACGCTCTATGATCGTCGAAATTGAGCAAGATATTAGTTTCCTCTACCTGTTTATAATCTCATACCGCACGTTGCTGTATCTAGTCAATTATAATTGTCATTCCACCACGTCTATTACTCGATGTTTAATAATCTACGTCTCATATGCGATCGTTTCGTCATTTTATAACTCTATTACTTTTATCGTAAACGTTGATGCTGCGTATTGTTCGTTCTCAATTTCTTAGTTTTTCCCTATATCGAGTTTATCGATGGTGATAGTAGAGTCTCGATTCGATTTCCAGTCACACTCACGATGTATTATAGGATAGGGTTTACGCGTGCGACTATAGAGGCGAAATGGTATTTCACAATGACCCGGTCAACCAGAGTTGTAGTCACATGGTCGGCGACATCGATTACCAAAACGATAAGCATCTGTTTTGATCTCTACTCGGCTCCATGGTCAGTGGATGTAACGCGGATGCTGTGTCTGACGCACCGTGTATATACTTTGCGGATCTTTATATCTTCCCTCTCTTACTGAGAAGAGATGACAATAGATTATCCGGCTATAGTATAAATTAGAGATGAGATACCGAACAAATAAGGATTGCATGACGGTCAAACCATGTCGAGATGAAATCATGCCTCAGGCATTAATTCCCACCCATAGGTACTACCTACGGCGATTACATGAAAGATAATATTTCATGAAATATTATAGCTCGAATTATTCCGTTCAAATAATTAAAGAACGTCCCATTTTCTTCGGGAGAAAATTAATGTTGATAAAAAATGTTTTCTCGTATTTTGAAGAGGTGATAGATCGTATGTGGAACGTATGAGGAATAATTATTGCCGTATTTGCCGACCTCTGACATGGCCGATTCTGGCGGAGAGGTGACGCAGTAATTCTGAAGTCTGAAGGTTAGTAGTCATCTCTTGGGAATCGCTGGTAGATCAACAGTCCGAGATAACGTCAGGACAGAATTTGTGGTACGGGACTTCCTTCGCCGGAGTAATACTTCTCTTGGACGATCTAGACAGGCTAATATTGCGAATTTATTTTCGAGGATTCATAGTCGTGTATAAATACCTGCGGAGTAAAATACGAGACCAAGTAATCACGCTCGTGCCTTGGTGCTGGTTTTTAACCATCTCAAATTCACTGCTCAAAGACATTCGAGAACTTCCGGGATTTTAGAACTTACGTTCCGGTTTGTAAACTCGGACTCACCACTATACTTCAATTCTCTTAACACCTGCAGCTGGGTTCACGTCTGATGATTTTATACTTCACTTCTATAATGTCTCAGTTTTATAGTCTTCACGGTCAAACGATTGCGTGAATCGAATTCTCGACTTTTCGCCTTTTCCAAAAACGCTTTTCTCATTCTTCGACTCGTATAATCGCGTTTCGGAAAATATAACCGTAAATTTTCTAACAGGACACGCCGATGTGGTATCTAGAAAATATTTCATCCTCTGACGATGAAATCGAGGGGGATTACCCTTGCGGGGGTCGGGGCTTCCCCTCGATACTTCGACGGCCTCGTGTGTGGCCCTCCGGGCACGGAGCGAGTTGCCTTCGGGCTAGCAACGGGCGCATCTTCGATCTTCGTCAACCGACGGATTGACAATTGACAAACGACGTCGGTCAGATCTCGTGGTTAACAAGTTGGTCTCGTTGGAATGTCTGAAAGTCTCTTGCCCGACACGTAATCCTTTTCTCCCAGCTTTTGTCCGGCATTAAATTAGGGATATTTTTTATTTTGATCGAAGATAGTGCCAACTTCTACACGCACGTTGTTAGGCTTGTTCGTATAAGCTCTCATGACTATGATCTGCACCGACAGTTTACTTCCTCCTTAATATCTTCTTAACTTCTCATTTCGTCATTACCATACCACATATTCATATGATATTAAAAAGGAATGTCTTTCGTCTTCGTGTCTAATTCCACCTGTTTTTTTTTTTCCTCTTTTTTTCATTTACATCAATTTTTCACTCACTTCATACTCCTGAGTATAAAAGATTTAAAAACGAGCCAATAATCCGTCCGAATTAGGCTGGATAAATTATGAAATTCGAATCCTTGAAAAACGGACAGGTGGTCATTCTATTTTAGTATAAAATACGATCAATTATTTCACCGATATGAGGTGAACGAAAACCAGCATCGAGGAGAGACACTGCCCGCGTGTCTGGCCTATTTTTATTCGTAGTATGGTGGATGAAAAATTTTCTAAAAGCCACGCTTCTAGTCTCAGTCAGAATAGTAAAGTTTTATTCCTTCGTTTATGAATTTGATTATTAGAACCTAAATTGAACCCTGCACGAACGTATCGCCAGTTTCTACCATTGAATAAAGATTATAAATCATGTTCTATGTTATTGTATAAATTTTGTATGCGGTTCTTATACCGTCCTCAATTACTTCCCCTAACCCATAATCTTATTGTTCTACTTGTAGCCCGAGTTTTTCTACTTCGTTTTTTTTTTTTTTTCCACTATTGCTGTAATGAAAACTCACAATTTTGTTACTCAACCAAAGTTTCCTGCCTTATTATAGACACTAAGAAATTCTATCACTTATTACCGCAATTAACTTACGCTGCTCTCACGGTATAGACTTAGAGGAACGCCTCAACCCACTTATAACACGTCGTTAACAGAGTGACACATTGATCACGGCAATACTTAATCACAGCTACGAATTATCCTAATAAAATCTAGAAAAATAGTAAATCCTATATACATTTTTTAATTCATTTTATTAGCCCAAAGTTGCCAAGAAAAGTGAATATCTTTGTCAATTTTTCAATTCCCACGCCTTCGCATTAATTATACTCTCATGCGATGATTTAACATTGTGTGGCAATAATTTACTTACGAAATATTGTCAGGTACTATTTGAATAGGAAAGATTAGCTTGGGCTCAAGACAAGGCAAAACAAAAAATTATTGCTAATTACCAGAGAAAAACTAGGCTACATCTGCCTCTTTCTCTCGCTTTTAGGTTTTCTTGCTTTTTTAGAAACATATTTTAGGCAACTCACAGTTTAAGTGGGTAGAATAATGTTTAATGATTATAAAGAGTAATCCAGTGCCGGAAAAATCCGTTTTGTCTTTACGTCTTCTGATGGACAGCTATATTCTTTATCCTGAATCTGGCCCACTTTCGTACATGATAAATCTTGGTCGAAACATGGTGCCTGTAATTTTCATAAGGAAATAACGATACGAAACTTAGCAGTGTAAAATATGCTGCATTGGCATGGCTCCAATAGATTCATTAACTCCGTCCATTAGGAAAAATCATCGAATATCTTTACACAGTTATACGCAAAAATAGAATGCTCATAAGAAAACAGTTCACTATCGGACTACCGAGGTCGTGACAAAAAAATTGTACTTTAACTTCGAATGTGCTGAAAATGAAAAGGGTGAATGGTTACCTTCACCTATTCGCCAATAAAAACTCTGCAACGTAAACGAACAGCTCTGAGAAGCCTACAGACACAAAAGAGGATAATTAATAGCGCACTCATTAGATCTACGAAAAAATCCGTAAAAATAGGAAGTTGATAACAAAAAACGAAAAAACAAAATTCTTCGGTTCCTTGTTACAGGAAGTTCAGTCCCTGTACCAGCAGACGGCGATGGTCCCAGTACCGTGGGGCCTCTGGGTCCCGTAGCACCTTTAATGACTCGTGGAGGAGGTGCTACCGTTCGTCGAGGTCCAGGAAGGCCACGACTGAGGCCAACAGGTCCTGGAAATCAGGGTTACCGAGGGCACGGCGGTCATCACCATGGAAAAAGAGCTCAGAGGCCTCTTCCCGTACCACTACGTTCACATCAACTTGCCACTATACCTCCACGTACCTCGGCGCCATCATCCTCGCAAACACCGACCTCCTCTGAGTCCAGACCTTTTGGCTTTTACACACAGCATCAGCAGACGCCACCACGTGGATCTTAGGCCATGATTTAAAACTCATTTTTATCTCTCTAAATAGGATACGATGTATGGCTATTACTATGCCGATGAGTGATTCAGCTTGAGTGATTGAGACATTGTCTGCTTTCAGACCGAGAGAAAGAGAAAAAAAGTATGATTGGTCGCTTGTGTATGATGTTTGTGTACAACAAAGGAGCTGAGAGAACCCAGTGAAGCAGTAAAATAAAGAAATAAATAAAGAAAATTTTATTAATCGGGATTCGGACGTAGGTATGTATCACATGTGGCAATGTATTTCAGGTATGTATCGCGGGATGGATGTCCTCGAATTTGCCACTTTACTCTCGTCTCGAACGATTCTGTAATTCAAATATATTTTATGATATCGTTTTAGCGAACTTATAGACTTTTCTTTGAGTCTGGGAAAGCCAAAGTCGCTTTCCGGTTGGATGTTTAAATTTGGAAAAAAAACTCATTTTAGTCCTTTCGAAGGATAGATTTCTTCAATTGACGTAAACTGTACTGAGTACCGGTACAACAATCCGATCGCGAATTCGTCGAAATCGACAAACGGCGTGGGTGAAACGCGCGAACTTCTTGAAAGCATCGCGTGTATTTAATTCGAGTAGTTAACTTAATATATTCGAGCAATCTGCAATTATCGTTCGTGCAGTCCGTGACCGACCGCGTTTCCTGCCCTCTGATCACTTGTCTTGGGCTTGTCCCTTGTACTTTCTAGATTTCTTCATAGACTATTCGATCCCATAACTAAAATTTATTTTATTCTCATCGTTAGGATGAATATGAGAAAACCGGACGAGTCCATATAGGAACAAAGACAGACAGTCACCGGCTTTACGATTAGGAAATGATTATTTTTTTTTTTTTATCTGAGATTCAGTTTACTCGATGTATTAGTAATTTATAAGTTTATCGTAGATTAGATTCGTCGATATTTTTATGTACGTTCGAATGTCCAGACTGTGTTGATTCTATTTGTAAAAAAATGGTATTTATTATAAATGAATAAACAAACCAATACACAGACAAACGCATTAAAATATCTGCGAAATCACTTCAACTTCATCCGATATCAACGTTCCAATCACCCGAATATCTTTCATCATTTTCCTTTCGACTTGATGCACGATCCTAAAGATACAATGAGAAATAAATGATAGTTTCATGGTTTGATGGACGTTGGAATAAATGGTTATCCCATGGCCAGGAACTATCGGAAATGTTGCACTCTTCGAACTTAATGATCTCGGAAACTTTCTCACTTATTTGGTTCTCTTGTATGGCTCAGGGAAGTGAGTACATCTCTGTTAGTCTGCTGAAGCTCAAGACACAGATGGGGGACGTTTTTTGAAAACCACCCCGTGTACTAAGCAACCAAACGATTCGGACCTTAGTGCCGTTTGTTTTGATAATCTTAAGACTTTCTCTTCCCCAAGAGGGGGGCTCAACAGAAGACTGAAGAAAGCAATTAAGTTGACAATTAAAACAAGCTACCAGATAAAAGGATATACCAGACTCCTAACAGAAACTCAATTGAAACAATCAGCGGTTATAATTGTTTTAGAAATAGCTCACCTCCCGCGAAGTGAACGAGAATGACGACCTGCGTGCATTTCATATATCTACAGTTCAAAAATAAAGGCATCAAATAACGCCAGTATGTCTTTATGGGTATGCCGCGTGACCCCGCGGGAGGGTTATTGCCATTAAATTGCACCGCTATGCAGGTTTCCGGATTCCTATTTTCCAGTCGAGTAATAATGACGTAATAAATTGCACTACCAGTCCAAAGGATGAGGCAAAGGGTACTCGACGCATTTCCATTGTCCTGTATCCACCCATTGAACCAACGCCCACGCGACGTGGACAGAATGCACTGACAAACGCACACACGTATTTTCAGCCCTCGCCCTCACCCTCGCCCTCGCTCTTTGCCCTCTTCGCCAAATTATAGTCCTCTCTTTGCATTATATACTATTCCTTTTATTGGAAGTATGTTTAATGTCGGATCAGATATAGCAGTGGCGTTCGATCGCAAATTGCATACCTTGTGGAAAAGATTAAAGAGTATTGCATTCGCCCCAAAGTTTAATCGCTGTACTTCTTTGATAAATCATTTCCCCCTCTCTAGGCAGTGATCAAAAGACAATTTCCTTGCTCTGAAATCTGTTCTTATTAAATCCGCACCAACGAAGGGATCACTTTGTGGAAGAAGGCTCGTCTGAGCCAGCGGAAAATTCGAATAACCATATCGTACCTCGTTCTGTTAATTGATCAGGTATCATAACGTGATACAATATCATCAGCGTTGGGTAAAGAGTCTACCAAGGTAAGTGGAAGCGATGAAATACTAATACTAATACGGATTAACGCGCTGCTGTTGTAATCATACACCTACTTGCAATTATGTAATTATAACTGGAGACGACACCTACTCCGCTGATTATACACCATGTCCGGGACAATATATAAATATTATTACCGCAGGTTTGAAGCTACGATAATAAATGTAATCTATACTCATAACTCGCGTAATTGCATGTATGCAACGGATCATTAATAAGATGATAACACCCGGCGGTGCACGTCGTACGGTTGCAGGACTTAAGCCAGTTTCTTATCCATAGGAAACATATAACAATCTATTCTTGAGCGAAATGTCACGTAGTTTGCAACTACCTATAATTCATCATTTCACAATTATTTATTTCAAATACACTCGATGGCTCAGCCATCTGAAATTCTTTTTCAAATGGTATTATTTTTGCGAAAACTTTGCGAATATTTAAATTGGTGCATGTTTTACTCCTTACGGTTATTATTTCACATGTTTTCCTACAAAATTTCAAAATTTATCTCTGTAAACTAAGTCTTGCATGAGTTTGAGGTACGTCTTTGTGCCTCGCAGGTGTACCAGTGATTAAGGAGATAAAACTTACGATGGAGGATTTTGAAAAAGAGGAAATGCCACTCTTGAAGGATTACATTGTTTTAAACAAGTTTGGACTTTCGGTTTTGGGCGCATGGCCACTCGGTGATGATGTACCGAAATGGCGACAGACTCTTCAGCACTTCCACGTCGCATCAATCTATCTTTTGCTTTTCGGACTTTTTGTACCTCAGCTAACCGACTTGTATGTATTTAGAGGGAACATTCAGGCTAATGCAGAAAACCTGTGTACTAGCCTCACGACCTTCACGGTTATCGCTAAACTTACAAACCTTGTGGTCATGAGAGACACCCTAAAG
The DNA here is from genome assembly GCA_963978835.1 of Tenthredo scrophulariae. Lineage (NCBI taxonomy): Eukaryota > Metazoa > Arthropoda > Insecta > Hymenoptera > Tenthredinidae > Tenthredo > Tenthredo scrophulariae. Next base: position 13,422,029 of record OZ022227.1, read on the forward strand.
GTAACAAGCCGATAAAACTTGTTCGCGGAAGCCAGAACTATCGTATTCATATTTTAAGGTCGCTATTCGTGAGATGGAACAGAATTGGAAGCGCACAATGCAGCCCAGTGTCCCCAAAGTTCACAGAGATCTCCTTTTGCAAACCGCTGATGTTTCTAGGACCTTCACCAGGAGGTATTGCGTCATTATGTACATCACTGCTTCAATGTACTTTATCCTCCCGCTTATAACGGACATAGAATCTTCTACCCAACGTCCAAGAAAGTATCCTTTCTGCGCCTGGTACCGCTACGACCAAACTTCAGACATAATCTACGTGGTGCTTTATTTATCGCAGGTGAATAAAGCGCCTATCTCATGTCGCCTCCGTTGGACATAAATGCAGCTATTAATTTAGGCTGTCTTCCAACTATATGGAAGATCGACGAAAAGGTTTAAAACTCGGGGAACTGCTGCACTCAAAAGTCAGAGAGAAAAAAAAGGAACTAATGGTTATTTAAACGCAGGTGGTGATCGGACTAAGCTGTGGTACGGGAAACTTCTCGATGGACAGCCTCTTCCTAGTTATGGTACATCACATCTGCGCCCAGCTACAGATTCTTCAGAGGGAACTTAGAATGCTAGGAACTTCTGGGCTGCAAACAGACTCAGAGATTCCTCCTCAGTATAGGGATAAGACGCTATCCGATGCTCAAGTCTTACAGACAATGAAGGACATTATAAGGGATCATGAACGGCACATTCAGTGAGTGTGACGCTTTTCCCGTTCCATTTTTTTAGCGATCACTAATCAATTTATTCATCAATGACCAAGGTAGCTGTGAACTTGTATTTAGGACTGGTTGAAAAGTTGATATCCAAGCAGTGAATCACCTTCAACTGTAAACCCGATGAAATGCATGTAGATGTAAAACGCTCGAGTTTAGCACGTGTTTAAAGTCAAGTCGCGAAATAGTAGGTACACTAAACGTTCTTTGCTCAAAGAAAACCACTGTTCGTCTCTTCTTTTTTAGGACATTCATGTCATCTCGCAGCAGCTTTATTTTTCATTAGTTAATCTAGATTAATGTTCGAGGAGAAATATTATGTTTCAGAGTTAAAAACCTCGAGCGATGAGAAGTTTTCATGAAAATTTTTCAACCGGAGATATAATCACTTGTCTAACAGTTTGATCGAAATTTTATACGGGTAAATGATTATTATGTTAGTCAATTAGTGGCGCGAAATGATAAGTATGATGAACGCCTCATGTCACATTCATTTCTGAAAAAATATCTACCACAGCACACCACGTGACATGACCGAGTATCGTAGTATTGGATATGGTATTTCCTACTTCAAGTAAAAAGTTTGAAAAAGCTCGGGGATTCTTTTTCCAGATATTTCAGACCCTGTAAGCATGAGTCGTTTGTTAATTTAAGTAATCAAATTTTTTAGAACAAATTTCTTGACGCTTCCGCTCTCCTCGCAGGACATAAATACATATTCTGGCTCCGAGCTCAGAACTGGACTTTCAAAGTGTCTACGGATGTCTTGATACGTGCTTTTCGGATTCTTGTATTACTCGTGAAAAAGTTCATTTATATCTTAGCCAACGTTTGATATAGGTATATTCTTCGCAGGAGCTCGCGTAATTTAAAAGCTGTTTTTGACGGCGCAACACTGCAGCAGCTGTTCGTAAGCAGCGTCATCATCTGCGTGATTGGGTTCAAGCTGATCGTCGTGAGTTTCTCAAAATTACTTTTACACCTTTTTTTTCTCACTCCCTTGATACTCTTGTTTGATTATATAATTTACTTCTTAACATCTACTCGGGCCGATCTAAGGGGCGTTCTTCGTCAACTGAGCCACTATATGGAGGTAAATTTTACAGGAAAATTTACGGTGCTCGATCGAACGAAGGAAATCGTTTTTTATCTTTCTTGTTGTTAGCTATAAATGGCCTGTACATTCTCCATAAAATTCTTGCCCATATTGCATCGAAAAGTGAACAAAAAAAGAATAGAATTATTTCGTACATGGACTCTATCAGCAACCTACGGTTCTCACGATATTCTTAATTTGTGAAGAAAATGCATCTTCCAAATTACCGGCCTTAAAAGTCAGAAAAAAACTTGTCAGTCACCGAAAACTTTTTCGAGCAGTATTCTACAAAATATTGGTCAATGATGAAAAAAATGTCGAAGCTAGATTGATGGAAAAAATTGGCTCAGTTGAGAGATAATGCTCCCTTTACGTAGATCTTATACGCGGAGTCTGCAGTAACAGTAATTTTATAATACGTTATAGTATAATTATTAATAATATAATAATATATTGGGAGATAGAATTGGGTATAGATTGACTTGCAACGAGATGGAGTAGCTCCACAGTGTTGGAAAACAGTTCATTAGTCGTTTCCTAGTTTTTTTCTTTTTTTCTTTTAACTGACGATAGTTTGATAGCTTTCAACGTGAAATAAAACCGTTAGGAATTGCTGGAGAGAATTTAACGCGATGTCAGCCTCATAGTTTCCCCTCACAATTTACCAATGGAATATTTACGAGGCCGTCAGTGTTTTCAACAGCTTAATAATACCGTCGATCATCGAGGCGAGGGAATAGGCGAGCTTTTGGGCGTCGAGACGCCCCCTGAACTGCGTCGGGGCAGCCCGTGCAGACGTGCGTTATGATATGTTGGAAAATTTCACACCTAATCAAAAACCGACTGTGCATGCGAGGTCTTTTATAAGCTGTTTCATCACGCACACGTGCCCAAACTTTCACGTACGCAACACACGTCCGGAAAACAACGAGGCACTTTATATTATGCTATGTAATTGTAGGACGTGCGTAGTCAGGGAAGCTCAGGATTTTGCCGTTACCAAGCAGATTTCAAATTAATCAAATCACACGGTAGAGACTTATGCGTGTATTCGCTGAACCGTTAGAGCAGCTGTCGCAATAAGCGAAACCGCGATCGGTTATCGAAAAGCGTTTTATTCAAGCACGCTATCAAAGAGTTTCAATTATAATCTTTTAATTCTACGACTACAATAAATTATAGAGAGGGAAATTATTTTTCGGCGGCTGCAGACTCCGTATACTTATACCTACAATTTTTAAATTGATTATTTAATTAATGAAGAAGCAATCAACGAGGTATTAACTCTGCGCTTTTTCCTCTTTTTCTCTCGGCTTCGTTCCTTGCCCAAAATAGTCTTTGGATTCAAGCCAATTTGAGACAATCATTTACCTGACGTACATGCTCCTAGTCATCTTTCAAATTTACCTGTACTCTTCGCCGGGGGATGCTCTCATGAACGAGGTACGTCTACATCTAAAGTCACCATAAATCCACTAGCGAATAACACTCCTCAATTCAATCAAGGCGAACCTCAGGGTCTGATTCGAATCCGGTTTGAACTTTTGAAGTGAGCTGATGAGATAGAATAAAAGTAACCGCATTGCATTCTTGCGGTTTTAAATCAGCGGAATTCATCGCGTGCAAAACTAGAGTCAATTTTATATTCTCAAAAACGCGTGCGATTCGAGTTTTCGTTGAGGCAGAGATTCGCCTTTGCAGGTGTTGTATAATTTCACACGAATTTACCCATTTGGACGGAAATACCGCGAGCTACGGTACTCTCACGTTACTTTTTACCCTGCACAAGGTACATCTATCAATTTCTACGATTATATATGTCTGTTTATGCATATCTAGGAACTTGTGTACCGGTATGAGGTAGAAATTGCTAAATGATGAGCAATAGTACCGATGTGACCTATTCCCAGGAGCATATATGTATGTTATATGTATAGTTACCTACAAATGTACTGTCGCTGCTTAAACCTTTCGAAGTGTTATATACGACACGGTCTCTCGATGTTTCGTGTCCACGCATTCTTACTTCACAGTTTTATGCTTGTGATTGTGCACAGCACACGCTGATCACACAAATCGTTATAACATCGTGTTATCGGAAAATCGAATGGTTAAATCTTTGATAAACTTCATCGAAAGGAAAGAAAAAAAATTGCACATTCAAGTTTCAATTTGAAATGAAAAACAGCAAGGATGTAGTCCAAGTTTTGATACACTGATGCCTGCTATGAAATAACATCTCAGTATCTGGCTCCTTCCTGTTATTCATGCTGATGATGTTCTCAGCGGTTTTGCCGTGATAAAGCCATGTATCGTGCAAGTGATTTGCATACCATGCAATGTCGTATCAGTGGTTAAAGCTACGGTCTTTCTATTCTCAAGAATATAATCTTGATATTGTTGGTGTTACAGGCTAAATATAAAATACGCGCGAGGTAAAAATCCGGCTAAAACCATGAGAAGAATTTTATCTCAATGTTGGGAACGAATTAACGATACTTTATTGAGACTGAGACTTGATTTATATCGAGATAACATACTCGTAGTGTATTTTTTAAGCGTTCAAATTTTCTTTTATAGTCAATGAATTATTTTTAAAATGAAAATATATTATTTTTAAATAATGAACCACTCGCGTGAATCATCTTGTGAACATCTTACACATACTAATCCGTATGTCTACGTCTGAACATAGTATACTCGTACATTCGTGCAGGATAGACACAGCTTCGCACTAAGAAATTCGTTGTAACTAGAGTTTCGTCATTAGTTGTAATATTTTTTAATATTATTCTCTCTCTCTTATGTTAGCATGAGGATATGAAGTATATGGCTTCTACACGGTTTGCAGCCAGTTATAAAATTCAATTAAGACAATGAGATTCCGTGATATTTGTTCTACCTAACGGTTAACGACAAATATCAACGATCAACGATATGTGTCCGATCTTTCGATTGAAAAATATCCTCGTCTGCTGCTATAGGATTGATTCAAGGCCTGCCAAAGGTCACTTTGTGCAGGAACAACATCGGTAGTCAATTGAGGAAACTTAACGTCCGTTACTCGCATCTGTGCATACGAGTATCTCGTATACCTATACCTCGTCTCCTTTACTTTACGACTAGAATCGTCCAACGTGAAGCTCAATTAATGCATTCTATCAGGCTTTGACTCACGCTCTGTCAGACTTTATTACCTTTCAATCGGATTTCACTCCGCTCGATAATTAGAAACTCTTTGCTCAATTTATTATCCACAATGACAAGCCAGAGGATTTTCCATTCGCTTTGATCACATCTGATTCGGAGTGAATTACTGCAGACGTGATGAACGGATTTCAGGCCTATGAAAAGATCATAGTTTAAACTTATTCGCAAGGATGATAGTACTTTATCCAATTAACGCTCCTGCATAAAGAATACGGAGATGCGTGCGTGCGGGTATATAAAAAGCTTGAGATAACTTTCGCAACATCCGTTGATGAATATTGCACAAACAATTTATCATCCTCTGCTATAATACAGCTATGTACAACAGTTTTACAATTGTATATGTATGTATAAGAGTCGTTGCAAAAGAACCGCACAGATGAATTTGCCAAACAGGTGAAATAACCCAAGGCAAGATGAGTAATATCATCACATCCTTTAAGTATCGATAAAATCTTTCATTCGGTCATCGTCATTTCCTTCGACTTGAGTGAACTTTTTTAATTGTTTTTATTATCCTATCTCTTAAATTCGGTAATTATATTATAACGGTTGATTATTTAACGACTATATACCTACTGCAGGTATATAACTTCCCTCAGGTATTCATAATCAGCTTTCAACAATATAAAATATACTTCCACGTATTCACGCACCTGTGGAAAGTTGCGTAAGTGTTCTTACTTTGGAGTTCTATACGAAAGAAATTTGTCGAATTTTAACCACCGCGATTCACTACATGGTCAGGTTTTATAACTATCATTAGGAACTACTCCTCTCGTTGTCTGAGATTATTGTCATTCGCGTCCTTTTGAGGAAACGTTCGAAACTCGCGGTGCCCTAAATCGCCCGCGGAACTGAGGGTTCCACTTGGTGAAGCTCAGCGATCATTAGCGGCGTCAAAATTCTCACCGTTGGCGTCGCGACGCGATACGCTCCGGAGCCACTACACGGAGCCATGAAGTCGCGAGGGCGTCGCGGCGCCGTCTATAGTAACGGGGACAAGCGGATCGTTCTTGCTATATTTTTATTCACTGGGGAAGTTTCCTGACGATACGACGTCGCCCTATTCTCTATATAGGTACTCATGCTTTTCAATTTTCTATCTTAGAAACCGGAAGTAGTCGAATCACCGTTTGAATTAATCGTAGCAAACCACGGCGCACGACGCTCGCTGTATGTAATTATAACATTTTTTATTCCCTCTAATTTTTTATAATTACGCAACAACTCTCGCCATTATACACGGTGCTTCATGGCATAGACGTTGATGATACATATACCTACGCGAGGTTCTCCACAGCCAACGATACGCACGCGACAAATTTCATAGTTGAAGGTTTGATCGTTGGCATTGGAATTAACATATAAAAGTCACCCTGATTTATGGCAATTTATCATTGAAAGATCTTACACTCGTCTTCGTAGCAGCAATTGCGTTCCCATAGATGATGGCATAAAGTATACATCATGTATTCGGTTCATTAGGCCGACGACTAAAAGATCGTTTCTTCGTGATCTTTATCGATATGAAAATCCCAATTGATTTCTAATGATCAAATTAAATTTCCAGTGCTGTTCCCTCTGTCAAATCAAAGTAGTTTTTTTTTTTTATTTAGAATCTTTGGGTTGTTTTGAGAAATGCTGAAAATTTCATACTCTATGTGTTACTATACCCTTATTCGAAAGCTGTATTGATCGAAAGAGAACTGGGGAAAGAGCGTGGTGGAAAAGAGGTGATCAGAGGAGAGAAACGATACGAGACAATTCCCCAATTACGCCAATTACAATTAGGGAGTCATGTGCGACGTAAGGGGCCGTGTGCCTTGTGCGTGAAGCGTGCAGAGCGCGTAGAGTATAAGTTACCCCACCTACATTTCTCTCCTTTTCCCTCGTTCCTCTTTCCTTTCTCATCTTTTCTCTTTTCTTTTTTTTTTTTTTTACTCTCGTCTCTCCGCCCCCGCCGCCTCTTCGTTCCAGGCTCACACTCGTCCATTGTTCAATTACTCGGTTCTTTCGAGACTGTAGTAGTCGGGAGACTCTAGTCTATATACCAGTTGTACGACAAGGAATGAGGAAATAATATTCGAGCTTTTATTTTAAGCTCAGATAAGCGCGGCGAAGAGTTGCTGAAATATCTACCTGCCATACGACCTGTTCCAAACCACTTTAATTCAATTATTTCATTTCCTCGTGTTGCCCGCAAGAGTTAGAGAGAGGAAGTTACGCGCTTTATGGAAATTTATACGCGATACTATACCCTGCCGTGTTTTCAACGTAATGATCGTACTTTGTATATACTTTATAAACTTATACGAACTTTTTTCGAAATAATCGCATTTCCAATTGATATTCCCGACGGTTCAGCTGTTCGTTGGATTAAAAATTTCGCTTTATATGTACAGATCACATGCAGAGATACTCATATCTCGAATTCTATTCAAATTTTAATTGTGAATATCGTTGCAAACTCCTCTTCCACTTCATTTAGATATATTATACGTTCGACTTTCTCAACTTTGGCTAGTTGTATAAGTAGGGACTTCCCCTGTCACTCGGCTGTGACCAATTGGGGATTGAATTATATACAGATGGGACATTACAGGACGACGAGAAAAGAGAGATCGGCTATACTGTTTTTGAGCACAGGAACTAAATATATACGAGTCATCTGCCCGTTGCGGACGATTAACGATGAGTCTTCTCAAATTTACACTAATTTTTCTTACAACTGCGATTAAAACGAAAGAAGCATGTCCACATTTTTCTATCATATGTTTTATCAACGAAAATTTTAATCATTTATTAAAACTACGATTTCGTTCTTTCGTACAAATTACATAGTTCAGTTTTTGTTCGAACATTTTTCTTCAAAGTTTTTTCAGACACCCGTTAGAGCAGAGAGGTGCTGAGCGAAACGTAGGTATATGAATAGCGAACTGGCCTTTTCCACGTGGAGGCGTTTGTTCCTGGATCACGAGTGTCCTGGCATCCCGACGTCGTCACGCACGCGATGTTATAATATCTGTTCTACCTATGTTGCATGTAGTAGGTTTTACGTAAACCTTTACTATATACGTATATTACCTCGGTGTCCCTCCCATTAAATTCACACATTAACTCGTCCGCATGACGTGCTTCGGACGCAACGAGATCGCCTCGTTTTCCGCCTACGCGTTACTCGATGCTTTTACACCTCTTCGCTCCTTACTTTACTTGTGACAAATTAAAAATACGTTAACCTCGAAAGCCAACGTCCAGGACGTACGTATACAAACCATCCCCATCCGCGGGAGATATACGATGGAGTTGTACAAATTAACTGCTAATATTGCAGAAAGGGACAACATGGCTAATCACGAAAGCTCTTATTCCCATTTTCTCATCTTATTGCGAACGTTTTTCTCATTTAGTCCATGAAAAATAATAGTTTTCAATTTCATTCCAGAAAGAGTCGAACTTCATTTCGAAAATATAGAATCTCTCTGATATCAGTCTGACTCCTCATGTACAGATAACTAGCTTCTGAATTTTCCGCCAAATATTTCCTTACCAATTGTGATGACGGCAAGGGTTTTCTCATTTTATAAAAAATCTTCAAAAGCTTCTATCTGCAATAAGCTATTTAAATATACATTGCCCTCACAAACGAGGTGCGAATCGGGAATCAACGAGAAACCCAGGGGAAAAGTAGTCGATCACCGAAATCTAGCCAGGTATCGAGGTCGATTTCGTTGCATGATTTCATTGCATTAAGCCTTTGATGCTTCAGTTTCACGTAGGCATGAATCTTTGATAATGCAGCATGCTACAGTATTGTCCACTTTCTACCGCACCGTTCAATTTTTCGTAATCATTGTTGAGGCTCAGGCGCTCTCGTTGACTGCGCATCAGAGTTTGCTTAATGAAATAAATGACTAGAAAGCAAATTCCAGTGCAAAGTTTTAATGAAAAAGTCAATTCGGACGTGACGAGCACGCCATTTCGTACACTGCATATTTAGGTTGAGTTAAAACTGAAATTATTCATCATTACGATGCATTGCTACATCAGTAAACCCATGAATCATGATATGATCCTGCATTGGCGTATTGATCATGTAACAAATCGCGTGTATTTAGAGTCTCGAGATCGGAAGAGCAGCCTACGAATGTCCTTGGATGGATTTCCCATCCTCTGTGACACGGTGTCTTTTGGTAACGACCGTGCGATCTCAAAGACCGTTGTCCATCACGGCTGGAAACTTCATCGAGATGTCTATGCCGAATTTCACCAGGGTAAGTGACCGCAGTTTTCACGATCGCTTTACGCGAAGGATAAATTCACAGAGAATAATGACAGACGAAGTTTTACCCGCTGTAGCTCTCCTCATTACTGTGACGTAGACGAAAAAGTTCAGGGATAAATAGAGGGGCTACATATCAACCTGAAATTTGATGTTGAGCATTTAGGACTGGACTAAGTTGAAAAATAATTGGACGAAAGAGTTATTTCGATTTCTCACGTTTCCACTGAAATCCCACACTTCGGTTCTTGGCACTTACCCAACCTCACCCGACGGAAGTACATATTATAATATACAAAAGTAGGCGTGTCTCGTTGTGCTGTCTTGCAACGCCATCCGCTTCTTGCAGTCATCGTCCTTATGGGACCATAGAAATTAAACTCTTGCTAGCAAGCCGCGTCGAGCCATCATACGTATAGAACAATACCTGATTCTTTGCACTTACAGATTCTCAAGACTTCGCTTTCCTACTTGTCCGTGCTACGTGCAATGTACGACGACAATTAATATAGAAAGTACTGAAGGTCTTGGCCGCGTCTATCGCCGCGGTTGCAAACTCTCCCTTGGCTTATACAAGACACACGTTGTCCAGGGGATCAAGGACGTTTTATTAAATATTCTTAGTCGTAAATATTTCCAATAATCTTCTCGTAGCGAAGTAAATTTAAACTACGATTAACGCAAACCATAAAATAAAATATTATACAGGAAATTGCACGCTGTTTTTATTCGGATTAAAAAACCCCTGAATGAACGAAATTGAAGAAAAAAAAAAGAAAAACTATATCTCCGGTATCGATCCTTTCATTTTAAGCTTCGGTAATAACGAGTCTCGATTCCGAAATGAAAGAACTTTATTTCGGTAGTTTATAGGTGAAATCGCCTGGCTTTTGACGGGTGGTCGACGCTGCTATACGCACGTTGAATAACGCAGTAGTTTTTATTTCCAAATCATGTGCGGATGACGTCGTTGGCTTTGAATTCTTTTGCCCAATTCCCACCGTTATACGTTGAGTTACATACGTGCCTCGCAGAGAACGAAAGAGAGAGAGAGAGAGAGAGGGAGAGAGAGGTATAAAACAGCACGTATCACCCGGTCGTTACGAATTTCGCGATTCGTATTCCCAACACGAACTTTTTTAAATCAAGCCAACGACTTAGTCCTCTACTCCTCTTGATCCCGGCTTCCGTGTCCTTCCAATGCAGGCGTTGAAATGGTAATTTCCAGCTTCGCTCTATAGAATCAGCGAGAAATATTTTCCACCGAAATCTCGTTACAAAAAAATTTCCAATAATTAGCCTCGCTTCTTGCACGTGAAATCTCTTTCCTATACGCTGAAACCCTTACGCGGTTAATTAGGCGTAAAAGAAACGCCTGTGCATACTCGATCCTCGAACATCGTATCGCCGAACATCTTTCACGAGATATTCGTTAGGATTACTCCACGGCTGCAGGGTCAGCTCCTCTTAACGAGAAATGGTAAACAGCTATCGAAGGTTCTTGACCAAACCTTGAAGATACGATCATCCTTCGTATACACCTTTTGTAAATTCGTTCTAAATACCTTCGGGAACCGAGTTTCTAGTTCGAAAGTTACGTGTCTGGCAACTCTGCTTTATCAGAGACTCTCTGGGGTCTTATACTGCATTGTAAACCAGCTGGAGAGCAAACCTCTCTCTATACGAGGCCCAGAAATGGACAGAACGTTAGATGCACCAAGGAGTCGAGGGTCCGAGAGCCGGCGATGCGGCGTCTAAGGTTGTTGGCGGCGGGGCAGCGAGCGTACTTCCTGCGGTGACCGGAAGTCGCGACTCAGTGAGATCGGAGCCCGTGCAGGAGAGGCTCGACCGACGGCGAGGGGTTCGTGCTAGAGTAACTTTGCCTTGGTTCGAACTCACCTACCTACACCCGCTGATTTAGGAATACTATATTATGCCTTTACCTGCTCATATATGTTCCCTGGTCTGGGTTACCCTGAAAATATCCATTTCGGAATTTTCATATCTAGGTAAAATGCGAGAATAGCACAAATTGCATCATTTTACATTATTGATATTTAGATTTATTTGGGATTCGTGAGTGGAGAAAAAAATGCAACCGACTGAGGATTTCGAGTCCAGAAATACAGACGAATTTGCTTCTTCTTTATACGAATTCAAGCTAGTGGCGGATAAATGAATTCCGCTAAAATGTATCGGTAGGTACTCTTCGTGAATATAATTCAGTAAAGAGTTTAATTTGGACACGATCGCGGAAATGAGTTCATCGAACGGTTATAGCTGGCTCGTGGATTATACGTTTCGCTTTTGAGGCACGAATAGGACCTTAAGTATAATATTATAAACAGTATAATTACGTACGTTCATTGCTTCGTTTTTCTTTTTATTTAAATTCAACGATTCTTGGAACAATCTACACGTCTTAAACCGACTATTATCACCTTTACCTCTTTCATTCCAATGGCTCGATTCAAAATACTATTCTTCACACTATAATTTCCGCCATCATTCTCTATACAACATTCCTTAAACCAGGGTGAAATTTCCGTTTAATAATCGTTTTACATAAATTTTCATACCAATATTATACATATTTTTTAATGATCCAAGATTCGATGTCGTTTTGGTATCGGGTTGACATTGCGTACGGGAAGTCCGTGCCTGCAAAAGTTAAAAATGCAAAGCACTTCGTTATTTTTGGCGCCATGAATCGTATCTCTTCGGCTCATTATTTTCAGATAAATTCAAAGGTGTGATATTGGTCCCTGATCTCGAGGGCCGATTTTCTTCAAAATTCCTCTCACACCAAACCTTTGTGACACTTTCTATAGACATATGTGTGAGAGCAAGAAATACGGTTGAAACATTTCAAAGGACGATAACGGACATTTAGAGGTACCTACCTTCCAGTTCTAACTTCGATACCGATTACGTTTAGAGAAGAGATAGACATTTATACACGACCGGGTATTCAGCTTCTGGTTTTGATCTATTCATGAGAGAGCAAATATGATCTTGATAGAATCAATCACCCTGCAGAGATATTCGAGTCGATTAACGATCGCGGCATGTGCGCGTTCAATTGACGTGGACTTTTTTGGTTCTCCCATTTTTTTCTTCATTCCTTTGCTCCTAGGTAAATCCGTCTAAATTCTCAATTCTAAAGGGCTGAGTGCGCGCTGGTTATTCCGTACTTTCCATCAGGTGTTGGGATCAGGTGCGCCACTTTTTGATACGAAAATTGAAATATGAGAGCCCACCCATCTGCGGGACTGTCGTTTGAAACTCGTATAGAAACGGGTTCCCCTTGGTTAAGCTTTTCAAAATCACGCTATGAGATCGTCGTTTGATACCATAGAATGACATTTTTATTTCAATTGAAGTTAAATAGAAAAAAAAAAGAGAATAAACAAATGTCGAGTATTAGGGACTAAAAAATGGTCAAGTGTCATATAGCTACGCGGAGGAATTCGTCCTTTCTCTTAGTCTTTTCTTCAATAGTAGGAAGAGATTTATCGGGGTCAGTCGCTGATGAGAAAGAAAAAAAGGTTCAGCAACTCTGGGCTGAAGAAGATATTTGCCTTTACTTGAGAACGGATATGTCCAGCCGTCTGTCCCTCGTTATGGCCATGGACCCGGGTCTGGACCTGGACTCGAAGCTGTCCCTGGACCTGGACTGCAGCCTGTGTACGATACAGGTCCGCAGGTCTCTTTCGCGGCCATCTGCTACCGACGTCGTGACACCTGAAATTTATCGAAGTATATGGAGGAAGGTGCGCGTGGCCCGGTCTCGGCCGTCTCAGCACTACAGGTTCATACGTTATCGATGGCCCTAGTATTATGTGCCTTGATTAAAGCCGGTTGCTTGCCTACTTACAATTAGGAACACCGAGCCCAGCTCCATGATGCATATTAAAACTTAAGACTGGTTTTCGAGATTTTACCACCAGAAGAGAGGCTGTCACATAATTCACCGGCTGGTATTCCAAGAGCAGTAGTTCCTAAGATACGTTTTATACTTCGCGCCACAAGAATTCTTATCAAATATGGTTCATTATACGATTAATAAAAGGTGTAAAAAACGCAGCAATATATATTCTCGCTGTTACGTATTGCGATTTTTATTCTTACTTCATGATAAATATCTCGATTAATTTTATAACACGAATATGGCTTTGGAATATAACTCGCTGGTATGGTCGATGCTCGCAGAGAATTTACGCTCTCCGCTTGTTAATCCTACTTTTCTCGACTCGGTGAGTTCCAGTACATAAATGCACGTATGTGTATTTCTATTGAGTCATTCTTTAGGTATTTCTCATAGAAACAAGAATTTTCTTGCTGGGACTTCGGTCGCTCACGTTAGTCTTAAGTGATTCTCTGTATCATATTTTTTAGACATGTAGGCGTTGAGTTGTTTCGATTACTGACCACCGCGGCCCAGTTGTATACCAGATTATCGATCAATTTGATATCAATACCCGAAAAGCTGGGCAAAATCTACACTCCGTATGATACCGTAACTCGATACAGTATCATTACCACAATTGAGACAACGTATCGAGGTTTTCGGTTTCTAAACTATCTATTTTGTTCATTCAGGATACTCGATTGCCATGCTTTGCCGATTCTAGGCTCACTTTATTCCACAATCTACCATCGTTTCGAACTAGTGTTCTGTTTCCGATCATTGAGGCTTCCCTCGATCACATTGCAACAACTTTTAGACACCTGGGCGACAAATCAATTTCCTGATAATTGATATCGCACAGCTATACGTTTAGGGCACGTGTTGTCTCTCAGCTTACTTCTATTCAACGCCACCCACTGCTTTCGACTTTTTTTTTTAGATCCAGAACATTCGACGAGAGAGAGAGAGAAAGAAAGAACGAAATTGAACAGTTCGTTGTATTTGTTCCTTCTATCTTTTGAAATGATCATTTTAATTGAACTATTTCTTCACGAGGATAGATAGCCCACCGCCCGGTTGCATCGTCGTAAAACGTTTAATTCTGAAAAATTTCAATCCCCTAGAAAAGAGTATAGGCATCAGAACCTCTGAACACCTGGACGAAAAAAGTGTCCAAAGAAAGCTGAAACGTCTGTGATATCCGAAGTACGATAAGGCACAGGTAGGCTGCAGGTACGCGAGGACAGGAACGTTGACAAAAAACACTTCTATAGTACGTGGCAATCAGCCCCAGACAGGAAGTCTAATTTGTATTTTCCTGCCAGCCTCGTAGTAACCCGGACAACTTATATGTCCTGGAAGGGTTACCTGCGTTTGGATGTTTCAAACGGATCTAATAAACATATAAAGACCACCTTGCTCTCCTAAGTTCAATAAAATTTAACTTAAATCGACGGAGTTTTGGTTCAAGGAAACTTACAGCTTTGTCATTTTCTATGGCCAAGATAGATGAAAAAAAAAAAAACCATTCATGTATTGGTATAAATTTCTGTATTAAACTCTCTCTTCGTTATGATATCCTTACGCACCGTGTCTTCGTTCCGTAAGGTTCCGTACAGTTCCATACGGTTCTTCGCGCTTCTACTTTCGTTCTGTTTCGGTGCCGATGAAATGCACTGCTGCCGACCCTAACGATCCTACCGCTTCCAGCTAACCCGGCTACTATAGATGCACGCCTCCGTATCTACACCACTTTAAGAAAAAATATAACGAGAGAGATAGGTAGGTACTCTTCGTTATAAATTAGAGGCTATATCTTTACTAACGAAATAAAGAAAGAAAGAAAGAAAGAAAGAGAGAAAGAAAGAAGAAAAGACGTGCTAGGGCATGCCACATAATTTGTTGTCCCTTTTATGCACTAATATAATATACGGTGTACGTGGTGCGTAGGAATATATGTTTACGTAATAACGTAGGCGAATATAACGAAGTATAATTAAATTGCGCCAAGCCTTTCCCCGAAATCGTAAACAACGTTAGGCAACGAGTTTCATTTATTAAATGATCATTAGCCTGAAACTTATTATCTATGATACGAGGGGAGGAATCTCATGTGTATAATATCCTATCGGTGAATTTGTACGGAGTGATGTGTTCGTTCGATCGTGTCTAAAGAGTCCTTTGACTTCCGGTTAGCGACGCCCAGACCACCTAGCAACGAAAAATACCTTTTTGTAAATCGACACCTGTGCGTTGAACACGCGTGATCGGCATCATGAAGATTAACTGGTTATCTAAATGGGAGGCGAGATAAGAGGCTAATTATTCCATCATTTGAGTAGTTGTAGTTTTGTCTGTTCCTTTTTTTCCCCTTTTTTTTCATCGAAATATCAGGTAGCGATAATATGTTATTTGAAATTAGGATAAAGATGTGTAATTGGCCCTGGTGACATTCAAATTTTACTTCTTCAAGTCGTTGACTTTTCGAGAGAGGTAAAAACTCTCCTCAATTACTGTAATTTCGGTGTCTGGGTAATTGGGTGCCCGGTGCCTCAGGCTCGTTCGCCACGCGGCGACGAGTCGTTTACAAATCGATATTACGAACGTTTGGAAAACTCGTCGAAAGTTGTTTATCAATGTTTACAGCTATCCGTTTCATACCATGTATACCTACATGCGTATACGTGTGTGGATATACTGCCTACAAGATACACATGGCGCAGGGAATCGAAGTATACATTCACACCATTCGTTTATAAATTTTTTGGTAAAAGAACAAAACCTCGATCGAAAATCTTTCGGGTTTAAATATTTATCTTACGTATCTGAGGGCTCTCCTTCCTATGCTCGAATCTCTAGATCGTTAGCTTCCGAAAACAGAATACATATACATATTATGTGTACTACAAAGCATCGGAGAGCCACTCGAAGTCAATTGTTTTCTTACCGGAAGTAAGACTTTGCGGACGATTCAGGAGTGAAAGGAAAGTGGAAGTGAAATCCAGATGGCCGGGAATCACCTTTTTCAAGAGTAGGTATAGGTACTTCGTGCTTGTTTACCACGACGTTGTTTACTCTTCAACCTAGATCCGCTACTTTTTCCCCATTCTATAAGAAAATGTTTTAGAACCGAGAGCAGAGACCTCGGGCACGTAGAAATAAAGAATATCTTGAAGAAGGTCACGTAAAGAAATAAGGAAATAAGGATAAATCTTATATTGTCGTCGATCAGAGATGAGCTGTGAGCTGCACGCATTACGTTCAACGTGGAACGTGGCGCGTGACACCGCGGTGTATTAACGTGGTACCGAGGCCAAGAAATCGAGGCAGACTTTTTCGAAGACACGTTCACCGGAGGAACGCGCCGGATCGTGGTTGTCGCCAGATGTCTGGGTGCTTCCAGCAGCTGCAACCACCTTCGTCGTCGGTGCCCCTCCCTGCTACCTGTACAGTATTCGCCCTCTCTTTCTCGAGGCATCATTTTAAACACGCTCCCAAATTTTTATCAGCTGCTCTCCGCATAGTCCCACGGGTCCATAAGATCATATTTGTGGATTACGTGGGTCGACGATAGAAAATCGATCTCGATCCCGTGATATCGATGAAACTATAGAAAGAACATTGTGTTCAAAAAAAGGAAATTCGGGGGTACTTTTTGGGCTCCGTACATAGTAGTTTTCCTCGTCAAAGTTTCAAACGCTTGAAGTAAGCGAGGAATAAAGAAATTACACGAACTAAATTTCTTTTTTTTTTCCCTTTCCTATTACTACGCTCGTGATAAATTAGCTGTGATTTATTTTCATTATACCTACAAGTAACATTTTGCCAAGTAGAGCGTGCGGCATTCTGCCCAGCCGAGTACGTCGGATCAAGACTTGTCCGCTATTGAGGATCCGCTATGTGTGGAGTTTGTTTCCAACTAAAATCTCGAGTTTTTTTTTTTCAATCCTGAGGCTCTACTGCTCTCGCGAATTTCCGGATACTGAAAGTACGGAAAACTTTAATTGACCGCCGATCGGTATCGAAGTAATAAAATTTACTAATGAACTGATAATTAAGCTAAGGAAACGACGAAGTTTAAGGAGTTGCAGGCTAAGATCCCTCCCGAGTATCGTCCGCATTGTCCGGCTGACGTAAATGGACCACAAGGTGTTCCTTCATGGGAGAATATCTTCTCGCGTGTATAGTGCGTGTATGCATGTAGAGCCTTCTGCTGTCTTTCAGCTTGTCTCCGAGCGACAGCTGCAAATAGTCTCCATCTCTTTCCTTGGTTCCTGACTTGGGCCTGGTTTGGACCTTCTTTTTGGCCCAGGCCAAGAGCCGAGTTCCAATATCCTCCTTCAGGTTACGCAAGTTTGTTTCAATCCATCCTGCAGACGGCCAAGGTCGATATTACTGTTACCGTAAGGTAGGTAGATTGGTGGGTAGGTATATACCTACATATGCCTGAATCCCGCTAATTGTACGCCTCGCTTATAAAGCGATAGGTAGGTATAAGTATTCTCTTGCCAAGCTGTTTCCACGAACGCGAACATCTGCGAACGAATTAATTAAATTTCGCCCTTTAGGTAAATCGATTCTACCACCCTGCCAAAATGTTTCCCACGCAAGCCTATCTCGGAAATCAGAAAGACAAGAAAAAATGTTAATAGAAATAAATAAGGTAATAATTACAGCCGGAATCAACGCGCGCGAAGGAATTATATGGCGGTTTATACTCTTTCATTCCATGCGGTGATTAAGTTACCCCGCACTTGCGTATGATATAGTTTTCGTACCATTTTCCGGATCGCGATCACGTGACAGTAATTTGCGAGATTGAGTGATTGTTTTATTCGGGGATTGATACCTTTCAAGGCACATACCTATACGTAGACTTAGGGAGGCCATGAATTAACGGAGACACGCAAGGCCCGAAGGAGTGCCAATGCGATTGGTAGGGTCTGACCGGATTCGATCGGACAAGTAAGATTCTCTGGTCTCCCTTTTTTCGCTCTTCAGGTTAACTAAATTACGGGGGTAAAATTTCGCACATGATTTACTCATTTCCCCATTACAGGTAATCGACTACTCAAGTGAAAACAGGGGCGACCGTTCTTCCACTTTAAAATAATCTGAGTGTTCAATTTCGGGGTGATGCGTTTATAACTCAATCTAGATGTCGCGAAGTATTAAATTGATCCACAGGATTTTCTCTTCGAAATAACCGATCCCATCTACCCATTAAGAATGATAGATCAAATACGAAAGATTAGCTTCACCTTGAAATAAAAGTTTTTTTAACTTCGACAGAGGATATCATTTTTTCGCGATATCATTTTCACGCATCTTTGTGCCAAATTTTCGTGTTTTAATCTGAGTAGTAGCTACGCCACTGTACTTAGGTACCATGCATGCGATAATAAGGCGATAATTAGACCCTGAAAGAAGAGCATTACTGCTCGGCCTACTATACACCCTTACACGCGTTCTGTTAGTGGCGTAAATTGTACTGTACAAGCTTACACTATACCCATAACGTATAGTCTTCTTCAGCATGTTAAGATGCGTCTCGCGCCATTTCGCACTAATTATTCCCTAGCTCGGACACTCTTGTAATATTATTAACCGCGGTGCTTGTTAATCAAAGAGATTTCCCGCACTTATCTTTCCGCCTTCGTTATTATTCTGAATAATTACTGCGCATATGTATGATGCGCGAAAAGAACACCACAAAGCCTACAGGTATTATACTGGACGAAAATTTCCAGACTATACGTCGCGGAATTGGTCTCAAAGCGTCGTCGACGAAGTGCTGCTAATAGCTCAGCTACCGAATAACGGCGGGTTGGAAGCTGAGCTATTTACGAGCTCTTATACCGTCAACGTGGTCCAGAGACGCCGCTCCGCGTGTTTGTGCCCCGGAGGGCCCCCAGCTTCCATCGTCAAGGAGCAGCGCTCCAACCTTGTACCGAAGACGATAGCTTCTTCGCGGTTCTGGCCTCGTCACTAAAACGAGAGAGAAATGAATAAAAAAAAAAAAAAAAGAAAAGAAAGAAATTCTTTACGAGGTCGTGGCTCTTGATTAAAATGAAAATAAAAATAATTTTAATTTCATCTCCAATGAAGAACAACTTTAGTCTCGCTACAGTAATTGTATCATGCACGTATACTCGAGCCAGGTACGTATACCTGTAACATTATGCACGTCCATGACTCGTTTATACGAATATTTGTCCGCATTGCTGATACCTGATAGAGTGAAAATACGTATCGGCAATAGATTTGATCGTATGTAATTATGATATGTGTAAATCTTGGAGAAATTTAATTATTCGTTAAGTAAAACTTGTAAATTTTAAACGAAATTGATGTAATCTTAAATATCTGTGATAATTACGATGGGCGCCGCGCAGTTGGTTCGGGGTAGTCGAAATTCTTGTATGGTTCTTTCTCTCTTTTCATTTTTCTCCATATCCTCGCGCGATCGGAATAAGACGATCTTAGATTATCGAGAGACGAAGCTGGCACCTGGAGGCACCTGGAAACACCTGGAAATACCTGAAAATAGCACGTTTGATCTCGAGGTTAGGGATCAAGGAGAGTCGAGTGTTCGCGTCTGTTCTACCTCGCGAATTGTCGTCACGCATCACACTCCTCACGTACGTCACAGATATTGTGGTACCGCGTATTGATACGCGTGCAAGTACACATACCTATATAAATACGAGGACGAATATACATATGCAGTTAGGCAGATGTGCAGCTCTTTCGTCTAGACACTTTGCGATTTGCGAATTCTGAATCGCAACTTGTTAATTGCTTAGCCAGTTTCTGCAGCCTGGAATGATTTCTCTATATTCCTGCGGGTGGATTACAATTCTCAATGCACGGTTTGAGTCCACGAAGATGTATCGAATAAAGCAGAAGAAACTTCGACTTGGAAAGGTTTGTAAAAATTTTCGAACTGTATCCGAGTGACTCAATGCAATTGCTCGATTTTTTTTTCCAGAAAAATACGAAGAGAGTGTGTCCTATGTGAGAGAGAACATCGCCTTTGAATTGTCGTAATAGATGACGAAATCGATTGCAAAATTTTCTCCATCAGGATTATCTGGGATTTATGAAAAAGGAAGGTGCAGGGATGAAGATTATGCAATATATCGACTAAAGGCTTATTAACTGTTAGCCTACCTACCCTCAATCCCGAAAGAGTTGAACCTGAGTAAATCCTTGTGTATATCTATAGTAAGCGATACCTACTCGAGCGTAAGGTATCAGACAGCAAAAGTCTACGGTTTGAAAATCGTCGCGTGTACTCGCGGGCTTCGAGAGGCCTCAGAAAGGCCCAAAAAACGCCAACGCGGAACCGCATAGGTGCGTGGAGGGTCCTCGAATCTCTCGACGCGTTAGCGTCGCGACGTAGCCCAGGGAGAGGCAGGAAGTACTACGAGGGGGCCCTGAAAAAGAGCCTTAGGGGGCGTCCGTCCTTCCTGCCATAGCCGTCGTCGTCGCCTTCACCGCCGTGCGCAAACAGGCAGATGTTCGGATTTGAGCACGTGCTATACGATCGCTCTATACTCCATCCTCGGCAAAGAATATATATATATACCTATATATATGCCAACTACACTGAGGTAGATGATATCCCTCCGTCCTGCACTGTGCAGGTATACGGTATAGATGTATACCCAGAACTTTAGGGGAAGAAACCTGCGCGGTTCAATCCCTGACACTTTGTGATCGCATGGTGCTACTAGCCCGGTGGTGCAGGTATTATGAATCGGGTGCCAACTGCACCCCGCCCATACGTAGTAGAGGTGCGTTTACCTTAACTCGGTTCTAAAGGTTCTGCGTATATGTACGAATGAACTTGTAGGTATAGTTATTCACGTATGTACGTATATAGGTATGTGAGTATGATGGTTCGTACCTGCAGCACTGGAGCGCGAAAGAAAGCGCCATTCATTCGTTTCTTTATTCAAGAATTTTGGCACAGTTGGTTTATTCTCCGGGTTCGTTTTTCTGATCCATTGTACTATGGTTTATATTTTGCAACTTCTGTACCGTGAAAATTTTTTCAAGAAACAGGCAAGAAGAAAACAAAAAAAGAAAAGAAAAATAGAATTATATACCGAAATTATGTGTATTTCCATGTTCATTATTTATCCACATTGATCTTTACATATCTGATTAATCTAGCTGATTACATTTCTAAACTTACCTCGTTCACCCTTCGGCTGTGATCGTGATAAAAAACTGTTGCTCTTTAGTGTGAATATAGGTACGTGTTACAACACGCTAGTATATTCCTTGCATTTGGAATTTATTTCATTTCTTTTTTTTTTCGAAATTCTGACTTGTTATGCTAAAACTTTGTTCATTTATTTTTATTTTTTTTTGTTTGTTAATATTTAATTGCTGAGTGAAGTAGAAGAATTTGAGGAAAGTTAGTATTATACAACACCCACGCATACGCGGACGTTTAATTAATCTCCTTGATTAATTTCACAACTTTTGCTTGTTAAAAATCCCCAGAACGTATATAATTATTGTTCGTTGCACTTTTGGTGTTGGGTCAGGCGTTTGATAAAATATGTGTTTTTAAAGTTGAACCTCTTTCGCCGGCACGTCAGCTAACTCACCTACCGTATCCACGAAACGTATTTCCTGTCTCGAAGACGCGCTTCGCGGTGTCCCGAACTTAACGTAGAAAATAGAGGCTCGAAACTCGGATCGGTTCTCCGATTTCAAGTCGATAAATCTAGAGGTATCGAGTTCGGAGACGGGGAAAAAATGTGAAAAACAAAGGACAAACGAATGAATGCCCTGGTGCTAAGATTACCCGAAAACCGCATTAGTCAGTCATTCCCCTCTTCTTGTCTCATCGCTCGGCATTGAAACTCCGCTGTAGGGTTGCTGGAGATTTACAAATCCCAAGATCCATCGATGGAAGAACCTCTTTATTACAAGATTTTTTTTCGGGAGTAAAAATTATTTAATTTTCATTACTTCTTCGATGTAAAATCTGGCATAGCTCGCACGTGCCTGGGGCCAAGATTGTCGAAAATATCCGATGTGGAAGAGTTCTGAATACCCACAATTAAACCGCATGGTAAAACTTATCTCAAGCTGTAAGTACTCGATGAATATAGACGTAGCCCTGTGTGTGTGCTGCTTCCTTTTTCAATTTGAAAGAATCGGAAGAAAGGCAAGAAGAAAAGTGCAGTTGAAAGGGTAAAAAATAGTACAAAACTTTTCGGGGAAAGGGTTCCGATCCCTTTTCAGTTCGAACCCTTCAAGTTTCTCTACGATCGGTTCATTTCCGTTCCATCTTCTCGGGGGGCTATTTCCTCGCGCTTTCAAAGGCAGCCGAGGAAGAAAAAAGGAGCCATTAAAAGAAAAAAAAAAATGAGCATCTTCGAAATTCGTTTCGTTTAGCAGGCGACGCGACGCAACGTTTCGGAGCCTTGAGTGAAATTCCGTTTTCCGCATGTGCCACCAGGTTCTCCGGCTGCCGTTGCAATCTGTCGTTGCAAGGCCTCCACCCCCAACTTTGCCTCCGCCTCTTCCTTCTTCTACTTCTCCGCGAAGAAAGCCGACATCATTCTGCGACGGCGATCATAGCCCGGTGATCCTCTCGATGGCACGTGCCTCTAACGGCACACAAAGACACGCAGCATCCCCTTCTAGGCCATCTGTTGCTTCTTAAAGCTGTTCTATATTCTGCAGTTATGCGTCTCTGTACGCACCACTACGCACCAGGCGTGTAAGACGCCATTTAGCTCCTCGTATATAAGAAAGATGGCATCGTTTTAACTCGGTGATCGTTCAAGTGACATAAGATTACATGAACGCCTTATGCTCGGCGTCATTCCTACGTCTTGCGTCTTTTCTTACCCGAGTTACCAAATTACATAGGTACACCTTACAGGTTGTGTATACTAAATTCCAAGAGTTCACCCTGCTGTCTGTTAGATACACCCTTCAATATTCGAAAAATTATAAACCCTTGCCAGCCACCAGGTCAATCTGCACGAGCAACATACCTTCAGAAATGAACACCGACTGTATCTCATTTTTGTATTAAAAACTGAAAAACATGTTTATGCTTCATTTCGAATTGTGTTTTTCTATTTTGTGAATGCACCCAAAGAGGAGACGAATGATATCGTTACATTTTCATATTCTAATACAGAAATGTCCCCCCAACAGTTTAACCCTCGTAGTATAGTGGTCAGTGATGATAAACTAAAAAGGATAAATACAAAATCCTCCAAACCCTTAAAACCATGCATGTATTTTGTGGGAAATTTCGTGTCCAAGCTATCGTCTTCTGAATAATGATTGACCTCTGGGGCAATTATCACGAATCGTCAATTAGGAAAGCGGGGGTTTCGATCCCGTGTGATCGGTAGCCGGTACAAGTATTCACTATTCAGTCATTGCTTTTTAACGAGCACCGCCTTCGGAGGAAGCGCGTACACACTCGTAGGGATATTACTACGCGCGGGCACGCGCCAGTCCCACAAAGGGCCGCTAAGACCCACTAAGGCCCACAAAGGAATCACCGGATACTCATCCACGGGACGGGGACAGGCGGGACGGATCACCAGGTCAGCGGCGCGCGTCCGCGTTCCATTTTTAAAAGTAAGACGAGATGGGGATCGGCATCTGCGGAAATTCATCCGGATGGTACCTACTTGCGGCTTGGTGAAACTGGGGGAAGGGAAGAAAAGCAACTAAAGAAGGAAGAAGATCTGATGCCAGAGGGTATAGAAGGCAGGGGATAAGCTCTGGCCCAAGAAAGGACGAAGGAAAAATGCAAGAATAAACGACAACGAGGACCGCGGTCGGTGGTTCTTCTCTCTTCTCTCTTTCGGCAATCGACTGTATGGGGAAGCGGCAGATGTTCCCTGAGCCCCGGGGACGACGCGGCGCGTGCCCGCTGCCGACCACTTGGCGTCGTGCTTCTATACACCAGCTGCCCGTTTTCTTCCTTCTGGAAGCAGTGATATGGAATTACTACTAGGCATACATCGAATAAGGTCCTCCTTCGACGAGGACGTCGCCCGCAGGCATCTTCCGACGTATTATATACATTTACATACCTATGTGTACATATGGATGGATGCTATTTGTCCGTATAGGTATTATACGTGCCAACACCCAACACGTTCTACACTCTACACACCACCCTACGTCGACGACAACCTAGCTCTCTGCTTATCTCTGCTTTCCCCAACCGCATGTAATAATTCCTGTAGCCAGGTTGCGGTGTGCGACACCTTGTTTACCCCCACGGTTAAACTGGGGTCCCCGAACAGTCGGCTGTCAGATATAAAATCGGTGGACGCCAGGTGCGATTCGTCACCATAAAAAAAAAAAAAAAATGAAGAAATACCCACAACGCACAAATTCCTTATCATAAAACACTCTGAGATTTCTGCAACTGTTGATCACTTCGAAAAGGATGAATGCCATTTATATGGATGTGGCATTCGAAACATCTGAATGAAGTCATGGATTCCAACGAGGGAATCACACCGATGATCCACGCACATCTCGGCTGACGATTGTCGCCAAATTTCCGACGTAGAAGCAGTCGGGAAAAATCAGGAAGCAGATGGTCTGCCAATGAAGGTAGATCGTGGTTGTAGGGAAAATACTACGAGTACTATAGTTACCTAGGTACAAACGTACGCCAAATCGGGTTCCCGCAACCGACAGCCTTTTCGAATAGTGATCATATTTTATGCTACTGATTAATGATCGGTGGAGCCTTGCATTGTCTCTTTTGACTCGAAGCCTCCGCTAAGCAGCTACCAAATTGCCTTTCAAGGCTCATCAACTAGCCGAACAATGACCGATTTACCGCCACTAGCTGAGGAAAGCCGCAACGCTTACGCGGGATGAAATTAATTCCTTATGCCACGTCATTAGCTGAAGGAGAAATATATTTGGGAGTTAAAAAAGACTTTTGTAATATCTCTTTTTACTCTCCGTTCGTGAACAATGTACAGCTTTCTGTGGGGTTTTTTTTTTTTTTTTTTTTTTCTCATGTATGTAATTTGTACAAAAAATAGTTTCCAGTTTCTACACCCTATGTTCACCACCGTGATTTTCTGAAATTATTTTTACAAGATAGAAAGGCTACCGGGTTCTTCACTATACAATCTAATTATACGCGATCTGGCCCGCGGCCGTTACTAATTTTTAATTAGTTTGAAATAATTATCTAACCACACCTTTCCAACTTTCGCACTTATAATGGGATAACTTTTCACCATACAAAATGTACTCTGTCACTGTGCAACATCTCCCAGCGTTTTACCTAAGTTAGGTGTCTGTCTCTCACGCTGGTAACAGTTACTTGAACTTCAAGCCTAATTAATAGAGTACGTAATTTATCTTCCAAGGGTTATTACATCTGTACAATTAACGCGGGTCTTATCAACAAACCAAAATCCCATATCAGCGTTTCCTATCACGCTTATAATTCATAATTGAAATTAATTAATTTTACCACCAGCGAATTCGAGAGCCTTGACGTCTGGCACGTCGTCATTCCTGACTTTGATGTATATGACAGAAAAGGAAAGGAAAAAAAGAATATTAAATGAATGCGAATCTCAAATGAAAGGCAGAAAGTAACGCAGGTGTAAATGGCAAGTAGAATAGGACAGGGTGAATTTCTTTCGGCAAAAGTACAGTAGGTACGCTAGAAGCTAATCTTTTATACAAAAAACGTTTTACAAAGGTTGAATATCTGTGCATCTGCACCAGCAGTCCAAACACACCGATATATTTGATGGCAAATGGTCTCTCGTAAATAGAATTGAAAATCAAAACGGAGGGACCTGCCAGCTGCAAGGGCATGCAGACCGAAACGGACCAAAGGGTTGAATCCATCCGTAAGGGTTAAAAATCGACAATTGCTTTAGCTTCATAGAATTGGTGTGTTTTTTCTTTCTTTCGGTTTTTCTTTTTTTTTTTTTCCTACTTCTTCTTCTCTTGAGTTCTATTCTCGCTTTGTAAGTCTTTGAATTTCAATACTTTGGATAGGTCAGTAGTTTCCCACGCGAGAAAGATGGCTCGGCTTTGATCCTTGTTACTCCTGTTTCGTTAGAGCCAAATTAACGACGCCGATAAGGAAGGGCAGGTGTCGTTTTCGACGCTCGTGCGCCGGCCCAATGCACCTTTGGAGTAACCAGCGTCGGCACATCTTTCGAGAAAAACTGGTATACCGAAGACGCGAGGATAGAGATGATCCGCTGCGATCAATTAGCCGAATTTAGATCCGTGAACGGAGCTGATATGGTCTAAATTCAATTTTTTCTTCAAAGTTTGCATCAAGAAACGCAGATCATTGCATTTGATAATCCAAGGTCGTTATTTTTGACTAGGGTACATTAGACTATTTTGAATATAATCTCACTTCGTTGATCTTAGCAACTCAGCTGCCTCAGGACTATTCATGAGACTATGAATTTTTCTCACTTAATTAATCACTGGGTGCTTCTAATTTCATCGTACTGACATATACCCATATTATATTTATACATATGCAGTATGCAGTATGCGGCGATACTTTAACCTACGGTGATCATATATGCGTATTGAAATATACCACGGTTTTTAATATTGGGATAGGCACCTTACACGCGACAACCACACATCCGGTCATTTTAACGGATCATATTTACATCTGGGGGCGATTTAGACGCTCAGACTTTTCCTTATGCAACGTTCTTTCCAACTAACCAATGTAACATGAGAGAATCACGACAAAGCTCAGCTCTGCTGCACCATCGATATATATCTCACCTTGTCTTATAAATCCAACCCTTGAATTACTGCAGAAACTAAAACTAAAATACTAAAAATATGAACATGCATGACTGCGGCGGACATATACAATTAAACATTTTAAGATCAAAAGATGATCTCTCGATTTCGAAACATCATTGAATGACATAATTATGTAGTTCGTATAAAAAATACCCTTATTCGGTATTCGATTCGGTTCAATGAAGAACGGTCATTAATTTTTGCGTATTGTGTTCATGACGTTATTTCATATCATGGGTTCATATTTTTTGGTTGCGCCTTGAGTCCCTCGACGACGTTGACCGAGACCCGGAGTCAAGCTACTTAGGAGTAAATCGAATTAATTACGCTTAATCGATTCGTCGCTAGGGATTTGGAGGGAGTCCCGGATCCGGGGCGAGCGAGACGCCCTCGCGTCTAAGGCGCGGTGGTTCTCCCTCGAGGAAGGTCCTGCCCAGGCACTGACTAGCTGTTTGGAGTTTGAGGAGAGGTTTAAGGGAGAGAGGGGTCTTCAAGTTCCTCTGCATAATTTATAATATCCTATGTGTACGTTCGTACGCTATAAAGAAAAGCCAGCCGGCAACCACCTAGCCGAGCTCCCTTCTGTCGTCTCCTCTTCTTCTTATTCGAGAAAGATTTTTTTGATTTCCTTTTGATTTTAAGAACCCCTCTGCTGCGCTCTTTCGAGGCACCGTAAGGTCCTTTGAGGTCCTTCCTCACGCGCTGCAGCTGCTTCCCTTTCCGACTCGTCCTGCACGCGGGAATCCTCTTCTGGGACTTATACGGACCGTATGCGAAGTTGGATAAAAAAAATTGAAAAAAATAAACGAAAAAATAGAAAACAGACCCTAGGATATAGTTTGGGCACTTTTTTTTTTACGCCAAGGTGTAAACCTACTCTCTGCGTGACGTCGCATTATAAACCAGCCCAAATCGGATTTACAATTTGAATCTTACTCCAGTTGCTCAGCAGTCCGCAGGGATTTTTCTTGACAGCACTTGACGTATCCGGTATTTCAACGGCATAAGAATTCGCGATTTTTTCTTTCAATCCTAGTCGTGTGTTGTAATGTATAAAAAAGTTACTTCTCAACATCTATTTAGTGGAACTAATAACTGTATACGTAGGCAGACGGTGAAAAAAAGAATTCATTTCTCAGACTGTAATCATTTCCGGACGTACATACATACATTCCCATAGTATAATTGCAGGTAGCAGGAAGGGAAAATATAATGTATCGTTTGACGGGCGTCACGACGACTCACTCCTGTCTGTTTGAATATATACGTGTCTGTTTGATACGTTGACTTTTGTTGCAATCTGCCACCGGCTAGAGATATTATCAAGTCAGTGTGCAGATGCGCTTACCTCTGCTCGTTGTGTTTAGGGAGCGCTAGAATAAACCAAAGATAGCAGACTTCTAATCTTGACAGATGTCCGCGGAACTATACTCTTCGAAACTTTTCTCTAATACTAGACAATTATTACTTATCGTTTTCTCTCTCTCTATCTATCTCCATTATTCAAAACTAAACCCGGATACGTTGGCTCAACAAATATTTCAACGCTCAATCTTATGCGTCAATTAAATCGACTGACGAGTCATTTTTTACCATCCCTGACCAACAACATCATTATAGACGTCGTAACCTGCGGGTATACCTATAATCACGAACGAAATAAATCTCATTCTCGTTTTTTTTTTTCTTTTCGGATTTGAAGAGCCTTTGCGAAAATATTTGAGATAAATATTTTTCAACTTATTTCAACTGTTTGAACAAATGTCTGAAGCCCATTAGGAACACCGTTCAAATATCCTTACGTCTGCAATAACAGTAAGGGAGGAAAACGACGTGATGATCAAAGATCCTTGGGAAGCTTAACTCATCGTCGCTCCTATAAATACTTTGACACGTATTACGGCGATATTGGTCCGTTTCCCCAGCTATAGAAACCAACGAAACATAAGAGGGATACAAAATTAAGCTCTTATAGGTACCCGGGGTAAAAGAGGATGTGTGAAATCGTGTCGTTTCGCTCCTTCTTCTTCGAGCCTGAAACACCTGCAAAAATACGATATCGTTCTCTGAAACGATCGCATTCATATTGAAACGAAACTTGATAAACGACGGACCAACTGCAAGTGGTGGATAAAGGCGATACTCGCACGCTCCACGCACGTTTCACTCATGAATTATTACTTATACGTTTACATAATTATATACAGGATGTTCCGGAATGCTGACAACATAATGTCAGTTTGAATTTGAAACTTTACACGATCGTGGATTTTGGAAAGGGGTCTTTCTGCGGAAATAAATTTGAAAGTCGAATCGTATGCGTTTCAAGCATCTCAAAAGGTGAGAGAATTAGAAAAGTGACGTTTTGAAGCAGCCAAAAATACCTCAAACTTGTTGAATCTCAAGCACGTGTGGCCCTTACTAGAAACACACATCGTATGAGTACCCCGAAATCCTTGGAGGTAGACCAAATCGACCGATTAAAAGCCAGGATCACTTTCACCGGTTTTAGAAATGTAGTTTGACGAAATTGACCGTTGAAGGCCTTCATCTGATTCCAGAGATTCAGTTTGTTTCTCAAATAGTAAGGGTGTGATGTACGTCCTTGCAACAGCCATTTTTTAGCCTGCAAACCTTACCTCTTGAAACTTCACCTATACCCTTTTATCAATTCTAGGACAAGGCTTCTTTGATACACATTTGTAAGGTTTATATGTATGAAAAACATCCTGAGCCAGGACAATCGATGATGAAGATTTTGGCTGGTCAATGCCGATGTACCTTCGTATTGAATTACTAGCTTCACAGAGCTCATGCTCTGGTGACCCATTCAAACCGCGATTGACAATTGACCTAATGTGGCCCTTGCGTAATGTTAGACATCACATGATTCCCGAATACCCTGTAGATCGGAGGGTACCTGTCAATCTGTCATTCTTTTATTCAAGGGACCATGCGGCACCCTCGTAACGAAGTCTTCACTAGTTTCACTATTATTATTATAATTTTTTTCTTTTCTGGGTCGAAACCAAAATTATCCTAGAAGCATCGTCCGTTAGCCTGATGGATTTACATGGAATCTCATACTCGGTATAATAGTAAAAATTTATTCTTCGAGGGGATCGACTCGCGCGCTTTCGAGGATGAAAATAACCAAAGGAAACTAGAAGGCAATGAGTTCTTTGGGCTTTGGCTACGCTGAAAAGATTCCCTGGGTTTTAGGGTAGGTACCATCTGCAGCTGTCCTATCCTTCTGCTCATCACCTTAGAGAACTTTCGCTCCTTCCACCTTATGCCTCACCTACTGGAGCCTTACCTCGGGGTGGGTAGAGATGCATTCGCCATTGCCTGTACGGGTATACCAGCGAGTGCAGATGGAAATTGAGAAGCCCCAAGGCAGTGGGCCATACGCAAACGCTCGCTACGGCTAACCGGCGACTACCTGAGGATCTCTCTAACCGTTAATCCTCAACATTTTATCCGAGATTCTCGTAAATTAATTTATATTACATTGCTTTTTTTCTTATTGCTTTTTTACCACTCTTTTATCTCGATTACGGATCTACCCACGTGCCTTTAATTAACATCACGAAGCTCCATAGCATACCTGTGTATACCTATATAAAAGTGAGTTCTGAATAAGAAATATTCTCAACAAAATGCGGATTGTTTTGAATTTATTGATTCATTTATTTTTTGATTAAGTTATTCATTTGCTAGAAATTTTATCGAATATTGAAAAAAGAAAAAAATTATGATTGCGGTTCCCTCAACCGTTTTCAGATTTATTATTCAATCTGAATTATGCAAAGAATGAAGGCCTGTGTGTCTACAACATATGAGAATATTATTACCGAGGATTAGTCCTCGGTTCTCAGTGTTAAGAGAAGGGTTGAATTTTAGGCCGCGGATTTAGTAGAGATTTGAAAAGACTACTGGAACTTCGAACGTATCGGCGTCAAGATTACGGCACCAGATTGCCAGTTGGGGCTTCTTGGATCGCGCTACACTGCTGACTCCCCGGACAGAGGGACTTCTGGTCCTGCCAGAAGGCACCCTTCCTTCCTTCTGTTTGCCTAAGGCCCTGTAAAGTCTAGAGAGGGACAGAAAGAAAAGCTGAAAGGAAAAGAAAATGAAAAAACGAGAACTGATCGCCTTGTGCTGTTGATATTATTAATAATTCCTGGGGTGCTATTTCGGAGGGTTGCTGCTTATTAGGGAACTACAGCTACGGGAAAGGGCTGCCTATGCCCCCATACCGTCCACCCCACTCAACCCTTCCAGCTTAGCTAGCCCACGGTTAAGTTACGTTGAGAAAAACTACGCGCCACATGGAAGGTGTAGTTCATATACGCATACAGCGTGTTCTCAGAGTTGTCAATCTCAAAACTGGGCTAATATTTCTCAAAGATAATTCTACACAACCAGTCCTTCACTCCTTCTGATTGCATGAAGTGTTCGAATCATTTTGATAGTCGTTATAGACGAAAATGGGCAAATGGATCACATCGTATTGAACATAAACTAGGAAGTGAATATTTTGATCGAACACCCTGTATACCAGGAAGGAAGTAAGAGAGAAGTAGACAGATATAATACTTGTATATATTATGGGTATTTATAGTCTATGGTATATATAAACTATAAACCGACTTTGGTGACTTTACCATCTGCAGCTCGGCTTGGCAGTAATCGCACCCTTTTTTTTTTTTAATTTTTTATTTTAATTAGCCACAGAGGCGTATTTTTGGCAGTCACGCCACAAATGAGCCCCTGTAACCGGGCAGTTTGTCAGTGCGTGCTGCCCGGGCCCCTCGTACTTGTGCATCGTGCAGAACGCGATCTAGCCTTTTTGCGTGCCTCCGGTTCAACCAACTTGACGTAACTCAATTTACTTCCTTGAGTATTTCCTCAAGTCGAGCCTCAGCACACATCATATTATATGCTCGGTACACGGTGCCGGACTTTGAGTCAGTTGAAGAAAATCTCAACGGTATAATGAATCTCTCAACGGAGAGAGGAGCGTCTACTCTCGTAAAAAAATGAAAATAAAATTAGAATAAAAAAAAAAAAATTGGGAAATAACGTGGAATTAATAAATATTTAGTATGCCTATATGCCATGAGGGAAAAGGACCACCGCCTCGGTAAACGGACTTTGGATCAAAAGAAGTTCTTCCAACTTGGTATAAGTGGAATGTAAATGTACGTAGGTAATATACTGTGGCATAATAGCGTATACGTGTTATAAATTCGTTAATTAAGAAGGAGTCTAATTAGGACGTGTGCCACCGCACGTCGTATATTTTGACAGACTCAAGATCGTGAGACAACAAAACAAGCAGAATAAAGAAAATAATTTCACCCCTTATCTCATCTGATCTGATCTGATCTAATCTAACGCAACGAACTATACCCAATCTTCAACTCTTCTTCTTCTTTCACATTGACCTTGAACGGGGAACCACCGTCTGCCACGGTTCACCAGGGTAATGCCGAATTGGCATTTATAGCTTCGGGAATAATAACGATTCGGTAATAACACGCACACTGCGTGGATACCTCGTGGTGTAGGCAGGTATGGGTATACCTCGAACGTATAACGCGGCCGACCGACAGCGGACAGGGGCATCTGTTGCACCAGCCACATGACCAGGTGCTGGGGCCTAACTTGGGCCCACCTTCTTCCCATCTTCCCCCTACCCGGCCCTGAAAAAACCTTCTCCCAGCCCACCTCCAGCTTTATTCCTGAGATTTCTACCATCTGCACCCTAGACACTTTCGCACTGTCGAACACCTTCTGCCAAACGTCCAAAACTACAAACGTCTGCGAAGGTCTTGCCCGGCTATATCCCGTATTTGTTGCATCTAGTAATGGCCCTAAGCGGGCGTTGATCATTCCTCGATATTTCAAACTGGCAAAACTCCCCAACCAGGGTACGATTTTATCAAATTTGAATATTTTAAACGCTCGGTTCTCACGGTAGTCAAAGTAGTCACGAATTCATCGCTGCACGAACGTGGAACAATTTAATTTTTTAGAACTCGTTCTTTCGGCCTTATTTAGATTTCGGTTTTTGTTTTTTCTCATAGCAAAAAAAAAAAAAAAACAATTCCGTTCAAATTTTATAATATTCCAACGTTCGTTTCTATCTCTCACTTGTCATCCGTACAACAATAACTCGCGCACAATGCCAGGGTGCAATATTACCTTCGCTACCTGTGCACACTAGGTACCTACCATGCCTGGCTATTGTATCGTGGTTACGACCGAGCACCGAGCTAAATAAAAGAGAATATGTAAATTTCACTTCTCAAATTCTGACGGACGACACCTGATCGAGTACCGCAATTACTTCGGCAATAATTTATGGCGATCTGGCGACCAGATGATGTCCAGTTGTTGATGCCGAAATTCCCCAAATTCGAGGAAGGATTCATTCAGAAATTTGTTAACATTATTTTTTGTGGGGTAGAAGAATCCGTCTTATTGGCAGGAGAACATGCATTCCCAGTTTTCTGTCAAGCGAACGTACGGAGATTTTTGATTACAAAATCATCAACTTATGATCATTACTTTAATCGAAATGCTATGAAATTTGCGGCTGGTTATTCTGTATGGAATTCGGCAGAAGTATTGATTGAGGCATATATGGAAGTACTTTTTATTACTTCCAATCTATAAAGTGACTAATTTTTTTCATTGTCATTGGACTGATGCCGAAATATTAAAAATAACTACTATACTACGCGGTTTGGCAAAACTTCAATCTCCAATTCCTGTACGGTTATTAGCAACAGCTGGTGGAGAAGATGCGTTTATTTTGTGCGTATAGATCGACGACTACTACCCCAAGGTCGCGCTTTGATCCAGCTCTCCTAAAAAGTGGTCTATAATTAGGTTAATTCGGGGGTCTGCAGTGAGAAGAAAATTTTATAACATGACATTGCTCAATTTTCTTAATTTTTCAACTAAACGTTCCGACCCTCCCTGCAACACTACAATTCCCGATGAAAATAATATAAGAAATAAAGAAGTAAGATACGGTCTAAAGTGTCAAAAATAATCATAGGTATGTTCCTTTACGAAAGGGAGAACTGACGATCTCCGATTTAAACGATTTTTAAATTCTGACGAATTATACCCCGTACTTCTTTCACTCGTTGCCAACTCTGATTGATTTGATAATCTCGGCTATAAGAGAAATAAATTAATTGAGGTATGTGTCGGTATGTTGGGTTATTAATTGGCATTGTAGAAAAATGAAAGTAAACTACTTGGAATATTTGCGCCATACATACCCACTCGCCTGGTAGAAAGCTTCGGACGGTTTTACGCTTACTCAAATATCTCCCGCATGTTTGCTGTTTACTGAAACAAATCGATTTCCATACATACCTAGAAATCCCATCGCGATTTAACTGTTTCTGCGAACCTAATTTACCTATCATTTTTCAAAGATCAATACGAAAGCTGAAGTATTGGAAAATCTCAATCCCTCCCCACGCGTTCGGCACAACAAGTCCAATTGCTTCCTTGCAAGGCCAAAACTACAAAAGGGGTTCCTTTTGGCCTGCGATTGCGTCGACGAGGGCCAGGTGAAAATGCATTTCGTGTGGTCCAGGTCTCACGGACATTTGTACAAAGGGTTGATGGTGCAGCGGCCAGGTTTATAGTGCAGATTCAGAATGTGGGTGAATGTGACGGGAATAAAAACCTGCGTTTCGCGGCCGACTGCCCAACCAGCACCAGTCTCATATCCCGTTATAATACTGCTCGCCTGCAGGACGAAGGGGAAAAGTGAGGGAAGTACAATGCCATGCACACAATACGACGCACAATGCTACGCACCTAACTGCACGTAGATATCAGACCTTGTTTTCGCGATTTATAGTACATGCACCTGTTTCACGCTTTCTCATTGTCAATACATATCATTTCTTCGTTTATCTCTCATCAATGTCTTTTTCTTTCCTATGCAAGAACACGAGCTCTACACCTGATCGTCTATTCTGTTTAGTCGCAATGACCGCGTCATAACACCGCGTGGTGAATAAATATTACCCAATATCAACGTCAGTTTGGTAAAGTTTGATCAAAAATTCTTTTTTTTTTTTTCTCTTTCATACTCAGAGAAAGCGCGACTCAAGTTTATGAACTCAGGAATTCTCACCCTTCCGGATATACGGAGGCGTCGAGTTATTTGCTGTGACGAGTTAGTTTAGATTTTCTGGATATTCTTATCTGCGAAAAGGCGGTTACACGAGTGGATAAATCAAATTATAGTACTGTAATATACCTATGTTGTACAATCATACTCGTGTAGATTACGTGCCGGCCGTATATATGACGAAGCGGAATTTCAACGTCACTTCAATGCAGAGCAGATGATCGTCTATACAGGTTAAGGAGATGGTGGCTGTAGACTGTAGTCAGGACGTAAAAATATTCTTAGACACACCTTGCGCTCCTAGAGTAACGCATTCAGAGAGCGTCCCACGCGGACCTTGCGCCTACTATACCCGTATGCATGCACATACGTGCTGTAATTACGTATACGAGTAGACGGGCGCATATTTACACATCAGGAAAGTATCTGGCATTTGAAATTACTCATTTTCCTTTCATTGTCAGCCGGACGAGGTGGAAGCTTAAACCTTCTAAATATGATTCTTGTACATATCCATGCCGTAAGATTCGGATACATTTGATGACCCGAATGATCGCAAGTGAAATGAACGTATCAGACACACCCTACAATCGCAGTATTCTATAGTTCGCCGATCAGCCCATCCTTCCATCTCTGATAGGCTTTTAATCATTGAAAATCATCGACTATCCTAAACCAATGAGAAAAAAGTTCAATTTCCATCGATTTCGCGAGTATGAATCCGAAATTTTATTCGACCCTTAAGTGCAGAGACTACTGTTTCGTGGTTGTGTCAACTTCACATAATTTTCGAACGGAAAATAAAAAATGATTCGATGGGCTTGAATGGGTTAATTTTTTAATTCTATGCAAATGGAAGAACCAGATAGTTGTTCTAGTTTTCAAAATTTGAGGAATTTCTTACTGATTAGAAATGAACAGACATACATAATTGTACTTTGTAATATTTTATCGAAAATTGACCCTTATTCTATACGGCATTCAGCGAGCTTTAGATCTCGCAATAAGATGCACCTGCACTTCCTACTCGTACAAAAAACAAGAAATGCGAAAGGTTGGCTGTTGCTGTAAATTGGGCGATGGGGAGGCGTGGGATCAGAGTTGGTTTCGCGTTGTTTCCGAGCGCGGGGCAGCTGACGCAAACTCGCGGAAGGTGCGTCGGCAGGAGCAGGAGTAGCAGCAGCAGCAATAACAACAACAACAGCATCATCATCATCATCATCAGCATCAGCGATAGCCCGTCTCGCCCGGCGCGTCGCTAACCCGTTGGCTTTCATTTAGTTCTTCGAAGAAAAAGAAGTAAAGAAAAAAAAGGCCCACTCCTTCCCTTCGGCCTGAACGCGAGGTACGGCAGCGGGTCCGAAAAGGACCTTGGGGTTGAGGCGCGGGGAAGAGAGGACGAAACGCAGCTAGCGTGGGAAGGTCGGGCAGCTGAGGCGCGCACCGAGTGAAGGCGGCTGCATCTTCCTGACCATGGGATTCTGCCGCGTCCTCCTCCTCAAGAGAACAAGAGAGAAGCCTGCGTAGGTAGGCGCTAGGACTCAAGAAAACCAAGGATCGATCGTACGTAAACGAATGATCATTACATAACAAAACGGAGAGTGTACCTATATTAAATCGTTGTCTCACTCGAGACATTCGAACGAGTTTGCTTGTCCCATAGCACGTCGTAGGTCAGTAACATCGCACAGAAATTACCGTGTAGGTTCCACGGCTCGGCCCAGTCTCACACAAGGGCTGAACCATATCTGCGTAGGAACTCCAGTGTAGAGTATTTCCGGTGTCCAAGGGCGGAAACTGAGCTCGGAAACTCGGTAAGACCAGAGGGGGTAATGAGCTGGGTTTAAGAAGATTGAATAATGGCAGAAGGAGGTGCGGCAGGACACGGCAGCAAGGATCGGTGGAGACATCCTGTCCCGGTTTTGAAAGGAACTCGCGATTCCTATTATTAATTGTTCGAGTTCCTGTTCTAACAGTGAGATTAAACTCGGGAATCTAATCCCTACGTTTGCTTGTATTGCTCGTGTGAATGTCACGACGTTCGTATTCGTGCTTATACACCATACGCGATTCGTCCCTACGTTACACACATACACACACACACACACACACACACACACACACACACACACACACACACACACACACACACACACACACACACACACACACACACACACACACACACACACACACACACACACACACACACGTACGCAAGGACTACCACCCACTCTTCCTCGCTGGAACCGATCCTCCGTTGCGCAAGGTAGTCGGAAGATCCCGAATTCGAATCCGGGACAGGAAACGCGTACCCCTCCATGGCCCTGGGTCCTGGGTCCCGTGTATCCCACCCAGACCCTGCAGACGAACGTCAGTATTTCGTATGAGGAAAATAAAAAACGTTTTCTTCCGGTCCCGCGGATCTCGCATCTGGCCCTATGCTCGGATATACAATATAGATATAGGTATAGATATATAGATTATAATATCTGCCTACCTGTTCGCCCCCAACCTTGGACACCCTTCCCACCTCTGCAGACCCTTCAGGTCCATTGTGCACACGAACTATACACCGTGCGCTTTACGTATCTTGTGCATCAGGTTCCGGATGCCCTTGCAGCATCCGATACCTAGGATGCAAAACTTGCCCTAGTACATTCGGTGTATGAATTAGACTCTTGATTATTCGTAAGATGGAGTACTTTTTTTTCCCCTCTATGTTTTTATTTTTATTTTATTTTCTATTTTATTCTTTTTCAATTTTTGATCTGGCGAAATGGAAAAGATGAGTCTGGCGTATAGCAAGAAAGCTGTATAAATACGATTCGGCGTGTATACACCGTATGCATAAATATTTATAAGCGTTGAAACGATCAGTGATATTTTTTTCTTCATAAGCCGCTCACGTCGTTGACTCAATTTGTCAGCCTCTAAGCGTACTATAATTAGCGAATTGAAAGATTGGCAGGAAGTGAATCATCGATGCGCAAGCTATTTCCTGTTCTCATACCTGAACCTATACCTATACCAGTCGTACTACCGGCGCGATAAGTTCCGGTTATATTGATCATTCTATGATCCTTATAAATCCTTATTCGTCAATTTCTTATCTCGAATACGGATTACCTCGGAAAACGGAGCTAGGGAATGACGTATAACAATTTCGAATGTTTAGAATCATTATATTTACAATATATTATGGGATAAAGTTGCAAATCATGAAATGTGAATTCCGTCTAACCAAATATCTTCTTCACACCCCTTTTGATTTTCGCGAATATATTTTTTATGTACATTTTCCACGACGATTTCGTAACTCTTGGGAATAAGTTCTGATTCGGATTGTGAGCGATAGGCAAACTCTCCCAAAAGGCGTCTTCAGGATTGCTTGCAGATTCTTTGGTGCATTGCATAATCATAAAGTTTTGTGGTCCGTTGACGTAAAACGTATTCAAATCTCCGCCGGTCTTGTCTATCGGCATCCACTTGTTGGGCAACAACTCTGTACTTTCCGGAGTCGGATTCCTGCACATAAATTCATTCGTTACTGAAAATTTTTCACCGAAATATATGGAAAAAATAATGGATTTACCATTGTTTTGTTCACTTACCCGGTTGCAACGAAGTTGTACCAAAGTTCGGTAAAAGTTTCGGTCATCATTCGCTCCTCGTGAGTAACGCCGATTGATCTTCTGAATATGGATTTGAAATCGAATAAATAGAGCAGATCATCGCCGTGACAAACTCCCATGTCAAGAATCCCGGCACCGAGTATTTGAGAGAAAGATAAACTACCTCTGTAATTGAAACAAGTCAATTAGGTAATTATATTAAGTTTCCCACGCCATGTCACTGCAGCTCGAGTGACGCTCTCCTCTCGATTTAATCACTTGGTTTTATCCTTCTTCTAATCATTACGTAAATCAGTCATTAAATTCACACTAAAACCACCAGAAAGAATTTCGATTAAGTGAAAGTTACGTAAAACTTGTACCTGTAGTTTAGTTGATAAAGATACATCGTGTTATTGACGCGTTGCTTTTGGGCTATCCGATTGATTGGTCGCTTGAATAATCTCGTCGTAGCTGCCTGGAGATATACAAAAACTAATATAGAGCTAATCGTGAATGAAATTTAGGTGAAACCGAGTCAAACTGAATCATAAAACCTTTTGCAGATCGGAAACGGAATTCCTTGAGATTTCCCCACTACCAAAGTAGTGATTTTTAATGGCATGGGAAATCTCGTTTTTTGCTTGATTAGAGAAATACTCCTCGTAGATGAAGATGGCCGGAAATGCTGTGAGGAAGTTACTATCAATTTCGGATAAAGTTGACTGGCCAAACATCAGTGCTAAAAATATAAAAGCCCACGTACATAACATCGCAGCGTCTGTTCATCGTCAGATAATTGCTAATCTGTCGTCCTTGAATCTCGGATAAAAAAATCCAAACGATTGTATATCACTGGTAAACAGGGGCGGCGTGTCACTCGATATGGACCACATTTTTACGCCTCATTATCTCTTCGAGTGTGATA
Organism: Tenthredo scrophulariae; assembly: GCA_963978835.1. Classification (NCBI taxonomy): domain Eukaryota; kingdom Metazoa; phylum Arthropoda; class Insecta; order Hymenoptera; family Tenthredinidae; genus Tenthredo; species Tenthredo scrophulariae. The sequence continues at coordinate 13,461,839 of OZ022227.1, forward strand.
TTGCGGCAATGACATCCTACGTTTCAAATTCTGCGTAGATTTATCACAAAGCGTTCAAGGCCCGTGTCTCATCGCCAAGGTTGGTGGGAAATAAGCCGTTCACTTGTTAGAATTGCATTTTATACTCACGAGACGTGATCGCTGCACCTTCGTCACGCACGGTGCCTATCATCATCGAAATATTTGCCTGGTTACCGTTTTCGGCCGCACTTTCAGGGTGTTCGACCAGAAAAGCACCTTCGACAGTACCCTCGACGACTGGTCTCAACGGTACTGCAGGTTGACCATTCCAAACCTGGAAATCAATCAGGTATAGTAAATTACTACATAAGATTCGACGATTTGAATAGGAAATAGGTTCGTTCACTCACATAAAGCATCGCATCGGAAGTTGTAATCTGTTCGACGTCTAGTTTACGAAGACAAGCTATCATCTCAGCGTTCGATGTTATTGGGCAAGCATTTGCTTCAGCCAGACGTTTCGCCTTGCTCAAAGCCTCGCCTGGATAGGAAATAGCCGAAGGCGAAAAGGCACTGCCACTCTGAGAAATCACCGAAGAAATCAAGTCTGAAAATAAAGGAGTGGCATTAGGAAATACGGAAGTGGAATATCGATCGCAAGACTTTTTGGGACTACTAAAAAATTATTCACCCTTGCTCAGGGGTGAGAACATGTGAAGATGTGCACTCACTGCACCAGTGTCTTGCCCAGCCACTGTAACCCTCTCAGGATCACCGCCAAAATCTTCTATGTTTTCACTGACCCATTTAATGGCCGCTGCTTGGTCCTTCAGACCATTGTTTCCAGGTACCACGGTGTCCTCAGTGCTGAGAAGACCTTGGAAGCGAATTATATACCCGGGTTAATAAATCGTGATCATAGATCGTCGGCTAAGACCGTAGGATATTATTATACCATACCAAGCCATCCTAGACGGTAATTAATGGTGACCAAAATTAGGTCTTTGTTCATAAAACGATTTGGATTGAAGTGCTGCCTCGTGCCACTCCACCAAAGCCACGATCCTCCATGAATCCAGATCATTACGGGAAGTGGGTAGTGACCGGGTTGCGAAGGCAACTTAACAGATAATTATCGAAGATCAGTAATTACGTTCGCTGACTATTTACCCGTATTGAATACTTTGAGAAACCTTTGGCGTGTATATATTCAGGTGAAGACAATCTTCGGAGCCAAGTAGCAGTAATGGATCGCCTAAGAAGTCGCGTTGGGAGCATGGTGAACCGTCTACAGTCGCGTTAAAAGTTCCAGCCCATCTTAGAGCTGGAGCTGGAGGCTGAAAGCGTCGTTAATTAAATCTGCTAATTCCATCTAGAAATCGGACCCGATGTAAATACTAATTACTTTCAAGATAACTCACCGAAAATCTGAGATTTCCCAGTGGAGCTTTGGCGTAGGGAACACCGAGAAAGGCGTAGAAAGATCTTCCATTTTCAGCCTGAGAGACAACGCCTCGAATTTGCCCGAGGGCTGTCAATAAAATTGGCTCGTTGGCTAAAGCACCGTTATTTTCACAATTTGCAATTATTACAAAAAGCAATCCGCAGACGTGGTACAGCCCCATCATCTCGTTTGTGGTCTGGGACGATCAGGTTTAGCAAGCAAATTATTCCTGCTACGCGTAGACTTACGTCACTATTACTGTGCACGCTGTTGATACGTTCGATGCTAATGTATTATGCAGTCAATGAGTTAAGCTATATGTATATATACTCGCGGTCAGCCTCGGCGAATGAAGTCTTGGCGGGATATTTCAAGTATCTTAAAAACCGGTTCAATTTTTTTTTTCTGTCTTTTTTTTTTTCTTTCCTCCGCAGTTATCGTTCAACACGTTTGTCCACCGTGCATTCCGGGGAGGTACTGCAAGTGCAGATGTTGAAACTGTTCGACAATTTGTACGGGGAGATAACGGTATGGTTCGTGTATACCTATTTATAGTCTATTTGCACAGTGGGGAGTAAATAGATTAATAGACTTTGCCTGTTTACGAACGTGGCAAAATTTATTGACCGTTATGGCGTAAATTTTAGCCCCTTTTACCACTAAGCTCTCAGATTTTCCCACTCGTAGTATGCGATAGTGGAAAACTCTACGTAGACTCGAAATAAACGACTGTTATAGGCGCGTCTAATTTGGAGCAACCGGTGTGTAGGCAAAAAACTAATGAAATATGAAGTCGATCGGTATGCCTAAAGCTACAGACCGAACGCGTGGATCCGTAAATAGAACCTCGGATACTCTGACAGTAGAATTTCTTGAGCGTAAATTATTCTTGAAGTAGTTTTGTTGACGCGGACTTGGGACTTGATTAAATCAAACAACAACCGTGAACTTTGCGAGTCGTTTTAACTAATAAATCACATTTTATCGAATCTTTGCTTCGACTGTGTCAATCAAGACGGTGCGTCATCATCAATTTTTCTTATTCTAATAAATTATTTTGTCAATTATTTACAGAGTAGAATAAATGAATTTTCACTTTCAAAAATCAGCTCTGATTTATCGACGCATTGCTAGACTTATATGCAAAACGCATACCTGTACGTCTGGCATTTCCGTGTGGTTACAGTCAATGGTGTAATTAAAACTCTTTCACTGCGTTCCTCGCATTATTACCGGCATTAGACTGTGGCTAATGCACAGTGCCTCTGGCAATAATGCTAATTAACTTTAACGCATAAGTTAACCAACTCTGCGTATCGCGTTGCTGTTATTCTCAAGATGAGCCTTAGCGCTCAACGGAGCTATAAATTATATGCCAACAACAAGTTTCTAAACGATTGTGATTCGTTCCTACTCGAAAGACTAAAGAATAACCAGAAACTCTGGTGATTAGCATTAAATTAATAAACACAATTACGTAATATCGTCCTTGTTGGCTGGGGTGTCCTTGAACCCTTTTAATTCCAGTAAATATCGTACGGTGAGAATACGAGCAACGTTTTCCTAAAACTTAATAAAGTAGGAAACCCGTCTTGAGATGAGGTAAGGAACAAAATTATGTAAAAGAAAGTGGAAAATGGGAACCATAGAATAGAAATTGACCATATGTTCGCTGCAGCAGCCGTTCTCTGCTACCACTTTCTACTTCCGGAGTAGAGATGAGTGTTATAAGGTAGATGAAGGCGAGGGGGTGTAACGCTCCTCGAGTGGGCAGTGGCCGGTCGAAAGGAAGTGGCTGTGGCGGAGGCTGGCTGCAACCACCTTGGCTTCCGGACTGTATCGAGGGTGTGCCTCTCTCAGCCCTGTTTGTCCCCCTTATCACCCTCTCCATCCGTCTGTCGTCCGGGCAACCACCGCCTGTAGAAACCACCGCACCGGAACACACGTGTTTCATATATCAATCCGTCTCTCTTTCTCGCGTTGTTGACGGGCGTGAGTCCAAAAATAAGAGCAACGCACGCTACTCCTCTCGCTTCCTTCCTTGCAGTTTCTCGCACTTCCTTAGCCTCCGTTCAAACGCCATCTCACTTCCTCGTGCGTTTTTTATCTTCCCTTTTCTTCTTATTCATTTTTGTTTTTTATCCTCTTCGTTCCCAGCTAAGAGCGATCCCACAGCTGCCGTAACTCGGTGAGAAAATTGGACGCGACACGCGAGGGCGATAAAAGAGCGAAGCCTCCCTCACATCAATCTCCATCTCCTCCCTTATTCTTTACGCGTAATAAAACGATCCGAGTAGGTAGGTGGGTACCGTTCAATTTTCAATATATGCATCGGGCTAGCCCCTCCATTTATTCCGTTTCTTTTCTTACGATTTCGATAAAGTTTGAATTTTCACAATTCTGTCTTTTATCTGAAATACTAAAAGTCACATGCCTTGACTCCGCGCCTGCCAGGAAGGATCAGCTGGTCTCAATCTCAAACCACAATTACAGTGACTACAGCCTCCTGACCACAGATCGTAAAAGCAATTAGCAACCAGTCGTTAAACAGAGACGTACCTACCTACCTACCTACCTACCTACCAGGATCAGTGGTAGCGTGGTGGTAACTGGAAGATCGGATCAGATGCGATGACATTTAACGACGGTGTAATTATTGTATCCACGGATAATCAGCTGAACCGGTTTGAAAAATAATTTTTCTGTATAATTGGCAGTAAATATTTATCGAATACTTATATACTGATTAATTGAGCGTTGTTTAACTAAGCATAGTCTAATGCAATATGCTCTTTCGGCTTAAGAAATAATCATCAGTTATATAGGTATATAAAGTACTCGATATTATTTCTGCTCTTTTTCTCACGGAGTCCTCTCGGTGTCTCGAGATTAAACTTCGTGATTAAAATACGGAAACAGACAGTGAAATCTTGGCCTTGAACTGACAAGCAACACGCTTGTAATATAATCGAGAACGATTCTTGAATTTCATTACGTTTGAACTCAGGAGCGAAGTGCAAAAAATTTCGTACTGTATTCCTCCCGATAAAGAATTCGACTAAGTTTTTATATGTTTTTATTTTTTTTTTTTCAAAAATTTTGAATCGTTGGTAGCTCATTGAATTTTTAACTGTCAAATAATGTAATAAATTAAATAGGCGATAGATCGTGATGATGGAAGGCGTGAATCATGTCTAGTGTTACGGATGGGTGGAGATAGCCAGTGTCGATTGAATTGCAATTAACAATTTCTTTTGTGTTTCTATACAGCTGCAGTCGGACGTCGAGACGTTATTGTCATCATTGCGAGATACGAAAATAAATGAAGAAAGGAATAAAATGAAGAAAAAAGTTTTCTTTACTTACTCACTATACGATGTACTAGAAAGCGGTGATAATGAATAGCTAATACAGTGATTACTTATTCGGGTGACGCGATGATCACACCGTTTACCTTATGGCGCGAGCTATAGCCAACGTTGGACATTATCTAACGCCTTAAAGATTACCCCCGTGTCTCTGTCTCCTCTCCACCTGACGCAGAAGCTACATCCAGTTTATATGTAGGTGTGCGCATACGGTCAGAGACAATGCTGGTGGTTTCTTATATACCTTTTAACATAACAATGCGCGCTGTCATACCCGAAGCTTTTGTTCCCACAGGTTTGTACCACGGGCGGACGAACATTCGACGTCAACTGCAACCTGGACGTGAGTCGAATGAATTTTCTACTCTCAGGTTGAAATTTCTCGATCGTATATACCCGGCTACGTCCTCGCGTTATCGTAGCCATATGTATTTCACGCACTCGCGTAGGCATTTCTTTTTTCTTATTCTATTCTTTATTTCGTTTCGTTTACGCCTAACACGCGCGTGGGAGGAGGCGAACCGCCACTTCGAGGGACGTTCGATGTTTCCGTAATACTGGAAACAATGCGTCTGAGCTTTATGGCTTTTTAAAAGTGACGTGACCGTGCGAACGAACTGACCCAACGCGACCGACCCCCTCTGGAATCCCTCACGATTCGGTAGATCTTACATTATTATTATACCCTTTCGAAAATTTATTTCAAACCATTTTTCGACTCGAGTTCAACGTTCGAAAATAATTCGATTCATTTAATTGTTAACAAAATATTTCATCTCATATGAAATGCAGTTTTTGAATACCATTTTCAATACCGCTGAGAATTTTTCGATTCGGGGGCGATTTGTCCCAAACTTTGTCAAGAAATCCAATTAGACATCTTCTTTAAGTCCAGGTATATAGAGATAAATCTATACCCAGAGGGGCTGAGGCCTGTCGTCGAGCGTGGGAGGCGTTTTTGAAACGGCAAATTTGAACCAATCGAATTTACTCCTACGTCTCACGTTGTTCACTCAGTTTGAGAGATTCATTTCCTAAGCCTTAAGGGCATAATTACGCGCCTTGTAGATTTCTCGCAACATTTCTTAACGACAAACGATCGGTTCGAGGATCAGCAGCTCGTTGTGCTTAATCAACCGAAGAAAAGGCTTAACGAGAGTCTTTAACAAGAAGTCAGAGCCCCCCACCATTCTACTTTCCCTCAGTGCTCGTCGGGACTGACCCAATGGAAAAGCTATTAATTTCCAATGAGGATCTAAGAAGCCGGCTGCACTCTAAGAAAATCCTCAAAAGTCAAGGTGGGACGCGCCTCTCTTTTCATCTCATCTTTCTTCCACGCTCTCCTGTTCGTCATTTTCGATCCAACAAACCAGAAGCAAAGAGCAAGGAGCGAATAGCGAAGGCAACAGGCTCCTTCCGAGACCCAGATGCTGTCCGAAACTTTGAGAAACCTGTACCACGTATATATACCTCGGGTGTATCTATCCTCCGGGCGTTTATCCGGGTGTCTTTCAGATGAAAAGAGGCATACCTTATTTTGAGCATAAGGTTTAGGACAGGGCCGAGTTTCGAAGACTCAGAGAATGAGAAGGGCGTAAAACGCGTTTGACTTTTTACGTATCATAGCCGTTTTTCTTGACTGTTGAATAAATTCCTCCTTTTTTTAAGGATTAATTTGATTATCCGAGGAGTGGGCAGAAGTTTTGACAGAGTTTCATTCAATCCAACTGAAAAAAAATAAATTTTTTATACATTTTATTGAATGATCGTACTTCCGTATTTATCACTGGCATACGGAGAGTTCCATGCGTTCTTACTCCAACCTTTTCGACGGTGAAAAATGACGGGTTAAACTTAAGGGAGAGCGAGTGGATTGCGGAGTTGATCATGATAGGCAAAAAGTAAGACCTGCCCGCAGCTCGTATCCCGTCTTTCCTTATACTGCGAGCGTGTACTGTTGTACGGAGAGTAATTAGTACGATACTTAAGAAGTATAAAAACCGAAAACAAAGTAAGTTGGGCCCTTCTTAAACCGACTATAAAGTCTTGGCCGCAGAGAGCTGAAAGGAGACAGGGAGTGAAGACAAGGACAGAGAAGGGAAAAACTTCAGAACGGTTCGACGGACACACTGCAGCAGCTGCAACATCCGATCCGTATCTTAAGCTACGCGGGTCTGCCTGGTCAGAAGATTATTATTATTGTTATCGGGGTTCGGTCTTCAGGTTTCAAAGACTTCGTATATCTTCGGTTTAAATCGGTTAGTTTCGGGCACGTGTCACGCGTGATTACTGTCCCCACCACTCTAAACCTCCGGCGCAATCAACCCCCGATTTCATTTAAAATGATCAGCCACCCGAGTGACTAATACGTCTATAGAAAAAAAAAGTAAAAAAACAAAAAAAAAAAAAAACTAAGAAGGAGAATCCCTTGAATTGGCTTTGCGAATTCATTTAGTGCCAATGGATTCGATTAATTGTCGCCTTCCCATGGACCCATGGGGCCGCTGAGTCGCCAATATACGCTTTGAGCTTAAGGAACTCGAATTTCTATTCCTAGTCACGATCTGCTCTGAGCCCTTGGCGCCCCTCATCCATACGTGTATAGATAGCTATATAATTATACGTAGTACCTATACACACTTCACGGTCAAGTTTTACCCAGGTTTTTCCTCGTGGTGTATGCAGGGTGGGTTAGTGGGTACATATAGCAGATCCGAACGTCACTAAATTACTCAATTCTAACGTAACTAGGTGTAATAAATTTCTTCGTAAGTCACTAACCGAATTGGTAAACACGTACTAGACGGGGAAACCGCTTGCTCTCAGGGGATATGCGGAATAGCGGCTTACCCTCTGAAGGATTATCCCTATAATAGGCGATAGATCGTTTATCCAACTTTCAAATTAGCTTTGCTATTGATTTTATATTTTTTTTTCCTATGTTTTTAAATTTTTTAATTATTATTCGGCGGGGGGTAGCGACACGGTGATAAAGTGCAAATAATAGTCGTAATAATATTGGCTTGCAACGCCAGAGTAATTAGACGTAACTAATCGTATACACGTATATTCCGAATCATTGGTTAATTACAACTGCCAGATGTGGAAACCGATAATCAATAATCACACAGCGTGTATGTAATTACGATACCTTCTGCCCGTTAAACATTAGTAGGGGATGAAATATTCGTTGCAGTATCAATAAAATTATTATCAATTCTCCTCCTATGTTTGAATTTTGAATTGATAATTGTTTAAATCAGTTTATCATTATGGTATGCATGATATGCAATTTCCGGGCATATTTATAATCGAAATAAAAAATCGTATCCCCTTTTCAACTCTTCATTAAAAAATCATATCATATACAGTATAAATGGTATAATTACAATATTTTCGGATTTATAGTCGTTGAAAAATAATATATTTGATAATGCGGAGGTCAATAGTATAAATCATTGAATAATGTGGGTATAATATACAGGTACGAGATTCGGGTGGTAGGAGAGAAAAAATAAACGAAAAAAAGAAACAGGCTTTCGTTAGAGGTGATGTTTGCTCAGTTGCTAGGAATTCCCAACCCAGGACCTCCTCGGCGAGGCGGGGGACACACGGTGCAACATCGCGCTAGTCGCGAAGAGGGAATCTCGTTCTTGGTCGGCCCGCTGCATTCGTGTTCACGTAGGTACCAACCTACCTCTCTATCCAATGTTGACTTTCCCAGCACTGTGTTTCCGTTTGCCCATGGCAAATCTTTATTATTAAAATACAAGCGCCAACGAAAGGTTGCAGCCATCATGGGATAGGGTTCACGCCTTAATTGCACCACGTACTTATATATATATGATATTTAATCTCGCCGAAATCTCTGCCCTGCAGGAAATCTACAAACCTGGCATGTACTATAAAATCAGAATCGGAACTGCAAGGGTTCTGTGAAGGGTAAACAATTAAGTCCAGCAAAGTGCCGCAATAATAAATTTTATCGTATCCCAACGATCGCTGCAGAAATAAATCATCAGATATACCGGAAGTAAAGATCCTCGACGGGGGACAGGGTGTCAAGGTCATCGAACTTCGGACTCTATGTATGTAATACCCCCCTAATACGCCCCTTCTCATGAACATGAAGCACAAATGTATGTGGCTAAAAGAATGAATGAACGAGGTCAGCGTTGCGTTGCGTGCTGTCTATATAATACGAACGTCGTAGCCTCGAATATTTTACAGACGCGCGCGCGCCCGCGCGCGTGCAATCCCAAAGAGAATACTATATGAAAATCGCGCAAGTGTAACGAAAGTCTGCTGTGCCAGTCCTCGTTACACATTGCATAGGTAGCTAGTATACATACCTATACGTATGTCATTGACAGCTTTGTGTGCGTCGTATAGATAGTTGGGTATACGTCGAAAGGAGAGAAGTGCACAAGTACGAGAGTACATGTATGTCGTTCTATAAGGGGCAAGAGGAGAATAGGGATATATACGCGCGGTGTAAGGCAGGAAGTGGTTCCATCTGGTTCCCCCTTGGTCTGACCTGTTGAACCACCGCGCGACCGGAAGAACACTGTACACCTCCGGAGCCCCTCCGTCGAGTTTGACAAGGAGTAAAGGGGAGGGTGAGGGGAAGGAGCCCCTTGAAACCCGGGTTGGTTTAAAACGACAAAGGCTTCCATTTACACGAAAGAACACCGTGCAGCGGGCTGTATACAGTATACACCCCGTTATCACTGCTCCACCCGATTACCTGCGCGACTCTTGTCAACGTTCTCTATTTCCAACCCTCCATCTATACCCATTAAGTATATAAAATAGATACGCGCGGTTATATACGTATCGTTAAGCTGCCGAATAGTTCGACAAGCTTCTATATACCCCTTGGTTTGATATTTCCATAAAACTTATACACTTGAATGAAAATGAACAATCTTCGAGATCTACACTCGGCGAAATCGTAAATGAAGAAAATTCACGTATAGTACGCGAGTCCGTGATGCAGGTTCGAGAAGTTAGGCACCGGCGCTTGGTCGCGGGCCTCGGTCGTGCGTATAAGGGTGACGTCACGCGGCACGCGGCGCGTGCCACCGGGCCAAAGGGTGGGGGTATCTGAGCCGCGGGTACTACGGTCTGCTTTACTCGGGCACGGGGTGAGTGGTGGGGGTGGCGCGTGCAGCCGGCCTGCAGCTGCCCCTTAACGCGGGGCCCGTCTCCCCTCGGGGGGCACCGCCATTATAAGTAGGGGTAGCCGTCCGCTGCAACCTCCAGTCGAGGGTTGCACTCCGAAACGAACAGAGGTGCCGACCGTACGATATAAATTTGTAAAGGTAAAAAAGTAAAGGAAAAACGTATAGACGCATCATTAATAAATTTATTTGAAAATACAACGAAAGACTACAGTTTTACATAGAAATGAAATATCAGTGAAACTTACATAAGTATATGGAATAAATTGACATTCAAGTTTGAAAGTGTACAGGAGAAAAGTTTGCCGCGAGAAAACCGACGATAAACCTGAACCCCCGTTTAGTAAAACGCCAGCCATCTGTCGGTGGTACAAAGTACGAATAGTGTCGAGTGAGTTTCACGTTCATTCCCTAAGTGCGGCGCCAGTGTCGCTTAGCGAAGCGAAGAACGACCAGGAGGGCAGCTTGCCTTTTCCCTTTGCTTGTGTCGGCGTGGGGGAGAGACAGACAGAGCGTGTTCGGCTCGCGCCAGTAGCCTCTCAGCAACGGAGTAGTGACTAGCGGTGTGTGTGCTGTTTTCGCCGGTTATAAATTGACTTGCTCGACTTTTCGCTCGTGTATCATTTTTTTTTTTCTCCTCTCCTCTATTTCTCGCTTTCCTCATCTCTCTTTCTCTCTATTTCAAACAGAGAGAATGAGCGTCGTCGTATTGTCCTGATAAGAAAAAAAAAAAAACAAAAACAAAAAAAAAATCAAACAAAATATAAACAATATAAAGAACAAACGTCTTCTAATTATAGGATACGAAAATATTATCGCGCAGGTGAACTAACCGGCGATTATTAATATAATGTCCGAAAGATGGACCGTTCAACGACTGTTATTCAATCTACGGACGTAATATAATCATCGGCTAGTTAATAACTATAAGAAAATAAAGAAAATTTCAAAATCAGGAAAAAATAATTGAAGGAAAAAAGGGCCCGTGTATATATATATATACATATTTGTAAATATATATGTATGTATATATATTTCGTCAACGTTCCTGTGTGCGTCGTGACACTCGTCTACCCGATCCCCGACCACACGATTTGGATTAAGTGTTCAGTGTGCAGTGATTGATTAATTTATTTATTTTCTACGTATATATATATATATATATATTTATATATATATTATATAAATATATTTTTAGTTCTTTTTGTTTATTTTTTAAATAATTATTTACAAGCAATATTAATTGCAGTGTGGTTCTGTGTACTCCAGAGTGTTAGCGTCCAGCAAACTCTGGATAATTAAAATATACAAGAAAAAAAAAAATAATAATAATAAGAGAAAAGATAAGAAATCTATAATAAAATAAATACCAATATAGTATATCAATTTTTTTTAAACCATAGTATTGTTCTATGGCTATGAAGTGTCGCGATATAAAATCGACGAGGTAACATCTAACCAACAAGAGAGCTCGCGTGCTCCTACTACGAACCTGGTTTAATTATTAAACCAGTGTTACAACAACGACCCCCTAGATTCACAGCCAAACATGTGGACCACGGTCATTCTTTGGACGGCTGCCGTCGTCCTACTACCCTCTCCGCTCGAGGTAAGAAGTCAGGGATAAACCGACGAACTACAAAACACGTAGATAGGATCTTAGCTCTTCGCTTATCTACCATTCTGTACTTAATTCATAATACAATCGTCGTACGCGGCGAGGGTTTTGATACAGTGGGATATAGGAACGGGGGCGAAGTGTATTATTCTCTTGAAGAATTGTGACAATGAGCGATTATCATAAACGCTAAGGCATAGGGGCTAGGCTGTTGGTTCCGATGAATGACACGTTGTTTGGTCCGGAATCAAAGTCAGTCGGTCGGTCGGTCGGTTGTTTCTCGTGAGGATGTTGTTCCGGCGTTTCGTACTGTTGTTGTGTTCAGTGAATCGTCTGTCGCCAGAGGCTGAGCGCGATGAGTCTGAGTAAGGGGGATAGAATGGAAGTGAATACATGCATGCGTCTTATGCTCGAGCTCGACGAAGCTGGACTGGATTCTCCCTGGGAGAGATTTTTTCAGTTTCTTCATGCCTCTTACCCGTTTTTCTTTATTTCGTTATTCTCTCTCTTTCTCTCTCTTCCTCCTCTCTCGACACTCGGGTTCTACGGATCGCGCTGCAGACCCCCATCTCCGGGCGTCAAGAGTGTCGGGACCCGAAAGCAGATTTACTACAATGCTAAATCTGGATACCACTCTTTTAGAATTGTCTAGTCTTTTCGTTACCAGACTAAAGTGTCGCGCTGCTATGTACCTCAGATCTTACTACATCGTTTCCTCTTCTTATCTCTTCGATATTCGTCGTATATTATCTCGAAAGAAAAATTTCCCTCCACCGAGCTACCGGTTGCAGAATATTCTGTGTATATATATAGAGTTCCAAAAACAAGTCTGTTTTACGATACGAAACCAATTCCACCAATTCATCGAGTCGTAAACTACCAACTCCTGCGTCTATGTCACATTGACGTTTCACTCATGTCAAAGCCCGCGACTTTTACTCTTCTTATTTATATTCTAATGTTGTTTTTCGTCCCTTTCCTTCTTTCTTTATTCTTTTTCTTTGACCCTACTTCGCTCGCTGCATGTGAATCGCTTATGACGAAATACTGGGGGTATCCATAAATACACGTGAGCCATTCGAGCCAAGAATAGCTTCTGTGCGCCAAAAGTCAATCCGAATCGGCGTGTGGACCCCTGCTGACGGTTGTTATAATCACGGTGTATACTAGTTTCTCACTTCCCCCGCGGAGTTTATGCCTTATTTTTGTGTTTAAACTCGAGAGTATGTGACGGCCTCTCTCAGTACGACTGAGACGTGCGCACGTGCGCGTTCGTTAATAGTTTCGCGGTTTAACTTACCCTTTATTATAAACCATTTCTTCTTACTCTCGATATTTCCATTTTCTTATTATCTCTTCAATTCTTGAAATCTTTTTCTCTCACCTTATACCTACCTTCATCAAGTCAAAGAAAATTCTCAAAATGGCCTCCTGCCAGCTGAGCAGATGCCCAATCTTCAACCTCTCCTCCCTTCACTACTCTTCATCAATGTTTTCCTTTCCCCCTCACGACGTATACTACACAACAAGGGGATTCCTCATTTGTTTACCAATCTCTTTCTCTTTCTCTCTGTATTTCAAATCTCAAATCTGTCAATTATCGTTATTATCTAGTGTGATGTTAACGAAAGAAATGAATAGGCGGAAACTAATAAATGAAGAAAAAGAAATAGGGAAGAAAAAGTTTTATTCCTTTCGCCCTTATCGCACTATGCTCGGTTATATTACATAACTTTGTTAGATAAGCTCGTTTTATATACTTACTACCTCTATCCATCTATCTATCTACCTATACAATATAGTTATACCGTGGTTACCGACACGCTGCTACAATGTTTCGTATCGGTTTGTTTGTTTATTCAGCCCGCCAAGGATCATTGACTGCCTGCGAGTCGGAGCTGAGTAAAGAGTAAAGTAGTTAGCTACCTACCTACTTTGGGTTTTCGGGGTGTGGGGGTGGGGAATGGGTAGGAGGTAGGAGGTAGGCCTGTTAAACTTGAGATGTATGTACGTCCTACCGGTGCTCTCGAAATTGCGTCTGGTATTTAACAAAGTCTTGGGGGTCTGTTTGAGACGCTGTTGCTCTTGGTGCACCAGTGTAGCTGGACTCTCTCTAACGATAGCGGATATTAGTGTCGTGAAATAATAACAAAGTTTAAAGCGGTAAAAATATATCGGCGGGGGTCTTAGTAGCTGAAAGAAATAAAGAAAGAAAGAAAACAGAGAAAATAATCCTTTTAAAGTCTTAAACGCACCGCCTATAGCGTTCTGTAACATATTATTCAAACCTCGATTTATGAATGACCTGCTCACGATTTTACGCTCCGTGCCAACGCTCGCGTGTATATACACACATATATCGACTTATACACAGGTTATGCCAAGGGGACAATATTCTAACTACCAACTACGTTATTCTAGAGGTTTAGACACTCAATTTTCTATTATTATTATTATTATTATACAGATTTGAGGTTTGGCTTACGATTAGTTAATCCTTTAGATAGTCCTTGTCATTCTTGTATAGTATGGCGAACCATTCATCGCTATCTAATCGGAATTCGTGTATAGAAAGATTATTCAATTATGCATGATAATATTAATATACCACGTGCTATTCTTATCGAATCGAAAGATCATGTTACGTACAAAATATTCGCATATTTTAATTACTTCGGTTATTCTAAAAATCTCTTATACTGCTTGGAGTGAAAATAAAGAATCGGATACACAAATTTAGCCAAGATTTATGACCGTTCTTTTTTTTTTTTCTTCCTTCTTCCTTCGTCTTTTCTATTTTCTATTTTCTATTTTCACTAAGATACGCTAAGATCTGTAAAAGTCAGAAAATAAGCAACCTAATCGATTATAAAAATAAGAAGATGTATTTCTTCGTGGTTCTAATGATTTAATGAAAAATTTCAGGTGCGTGCATCCGGCGTATTCGAATTGAGGCTAAAGTCTTTCATAAATGAATACGGTAAGGACAGTCTGGGCAAATGTTGTTCAGGAAGCACGACACGGACGGGGGAGTGCTCGGGCCCTTGCAAAACGAGGTTCAGGGTTTGCCTGAAACATTATCAAGCAAAGATCGACACCACGACGCCGTGCACATTCGGAGACGTCGTCACGCCCGTTCTGGGTGAGAACGTCGTGAACCTTAGTCCAGCGGTCTCGTTGCCAAGTTTTTCGAATCCCATCAGATTCCCGTTCGATTTCGCGTGGCCGGTAAGTAAAACAAAACAAAAAATATATATATTATATATATTTCTGAACATCATTTTGTCATCTCGAAACTAAAAATTGTTTATTATAAAAATCAAATAGAAAAAAAAAAAAAAAATTCTCAGCGTAAGACAATTAGACGAAAGACGAACTCCTTTACGCGTTTTAGAGACTGACAGATGGTGCGCGTAAGAGAGAGACCCAAATAGTTGCAAAGCACTTGTCGTCTCTCCCTCCTGCCTGCCTGCCTGCCTGCCTGCCTGCCAGGCTGTGCCTTCCATGCAACACACTCTGGTATAACTAAACTCCGTTCTTTCGCTCTGCTCTCCTGCAGCAGCAAGAGCTGAACGCGGTGGCAGATGGCTTAGTCTCTTTTGTCAGGCCCCCGAGGCTCTCTCCCTCTCACAGAGTTAAATTTACTAACCCATATGGCGCCCCTTGTACCTAGACCGTCCCGTGCGATGTATACGAGGATTAGCCAATATTGTAATAAACTCACAGCGTTAATTACGGGATTTCATCATTAGTTTTTGTTCGATCATTTTAAATGAAGAAAAAAAAAAATGAGAATTCAAGAAAAAGGGTTATTGAAAATTTCAATCGTATATAAAAGGTTTAAAATATGGAATAAGAAAACGTTTGAAGTTTGAGAAGCTGAGCTTCTCTTGATGTATATCTCGGTATAGTCGGTATAGTTAGAATATCGTAAGCGGAAGCGAAATCTTAGTCCGCTCTGCAGCACAGACCTTATACTGTTTTCTAAAGAACTTCTTAAGTTATAACGTTCTAACGTAAACCAATTAGGTTTATAACCAAGCGGTTAAATATTTCGCGACTTAATTAACTACTAAATACGTGAATGTGAATTAATTGGATCGTCTAGCGCCGTCTTATGATTGAGTGCACGTTATAGATGGAATATAAATCTGTTATCATTTGTTATATGTTATTATTATTCCGAAAGCTTTACATCGCAAGATTCAACTTCTTCAAAATTGTTTCTATTCAGCGTTTCTTATTTATTTATTTATTTGTTTTTTTTTTTTTTCTCACATATAGATATACCTATACGTATAATAGACAAATGAATTATCGATAGTCCGGCATCTTTATGCGCACAAATCACTACGCGAAGAGAGAAGGCAAGGTATAGGTACTACCTACCGATTTTTTGCGGCAGGCACGCTCTTCCGTAGGATCGCGTGCCGGATTGTAGATAGGGTCGATAGAATTCGAGGCTACTAACCGTGTAGATTGACGGTAGAAAGAAAGAAAGAGAGAGAGAGAGAGAGAGAGAAAGGGAAGGACGTCGGACAACCTGGTCCCACGCCCGACGGCTGCGTGATTCGCGTCTCAAACGCGAGTTTGAGGAACAGATGAATGGCCGGCCGACCGAACGGGCAGTCCGCGAAACGCTTAGCATAAATTACTCGATCGCAACGCTATGAAGTGAACGAGGAGACCCCGCGGTTCTAAGGAACCTTGCGGTAGATGTAGGACCGTTTATTTTTATTTTTTATTCGCTCTTAGCTGCAGAGAGTGTAAATTAAAAATTTAAAAACTATTAAGGATTAACGAAAGCGGTAATAATTTAGGGATAAAATTCACGTGAGTAAATAATCGCGTGGGCTAGTTACGTATATGTGTATATAAACACGGAAGGCGCATAAGGGACGACATAATAGGAAAGACCTAAAAATAGGTCGTCAAGTTTAGAATGAAACGGATGACGTAACGCCTCAATGAATGGTAATACATTTGTGTCTCGGGGCACGACACGTGGTCGTCGCTCGGTCATCTGACAGGTATCAGCTGATACTTGTTCCCTGCCGTTATACGTTATGCTCCAATCATTATTCCTTCTCGTTCTATACCTTCGCTTATTAACATGGGATCGTGGTTCCTCATGCTTACATATATATATATATACCTACAAATAAAAACACGCGCGCATACATACGTATAATTCGATATATATATACATCTATATATTATTCGTGTATAAATAGGCGCGGAAATCGTCTAGCCAAGGTGGGAGCGTGCCGCGGGTCAGGAGTGCCTGAGGCTCAATGGGTCACTGACGTTGTGATTCAGAAGAATCACGTATATTATTATTACAATTTAATAGAAAATATAATCAAAGAAATTTTTCATTTCAATTTGTCGTGAATTTTTCTTTTTTTCTTTGTTTTTGGTTTTTTTTTTTATTTTCGTTAATTTTATATATTCAACCCGCGCATACCCTAGAGGCGTATTAGAGATAGTAGATGTATATATATAGATATTTTCGGCCTAAACTATCGATTACGTGAGAATGGGAGAGGCGTGGATAGATTGGAGGCAAAGGGGTTATCAAATTCTCGAGGAACGTATTTTCCTAATTTATAATTTCCCTTTTTTTTTTTTTTCATCATTTTTCTTCTTTACGCTCATATATACGTGGCGGTATTTCGGCATACTATACTGCAACAACCAGTGCCGGTAAATAATCCGACGAATCGAAGCAGAGGGAAAGGGAAAAAGAATGAATGACAGAAAGAGAGAGATGAGCTTCTCTACCTGCAGGTCTTTCTCTCTCTTTTTCTTTCTTTCTTCCTGCCTTTTTCTCTTTCTTCTTTCTTTCTTTCTTTCTTTCTTTCTTTCTTTCTTTCTCGATCTCTCAGCGAGCGAACGACCGACAGACTATAAGCTGCCTATATTCGTGGTGAGAGGGTTTAACACATGTCCCCATCGTTGCTTTATACGTGTATACGTGTGCATAAAGAGCGTGCCAGCGCGCGCGAGTGAGATAGAAATAAAAGAGAGCGAGAGATAGCGAGTGAGACGGAAAAGGGAAGAGGCATGAGGCATGAGGCATGAGGCACGGCACTGAGCGCCTCGGCCAACGAGGGAAGGGAAGGGAACAGGAGGAGGTATGCTGCGCAGCCGTGGGAACCAACTCCCGGCTCCCGACTGAGTCCTTTCTCACTCTGTCTCGCTTTCGATATTTCTTTCTCTCTCGCTCCATCTCCCGTGCGCGGTTCTATTCTTCGTTCTTTTTATTTTCCCTTCTTCGTACTTTTTTTTTTTTTTTTATCGTCTATACGCCTCACTCGTTCTCTTTCTCTTCTTTCGTTTTATCTCTCTCTCTCTTTTCCCGATCCTCTCGCGCAATCCTGAAATGCATCGTCGAAAACATGCGGACAACAACATTGCTCTCAAGATTCCGGGAGCCAGGTTTTCGGACTTTTGTCAAACCCTTATTTTTTTGCGTTTGCTTTTTTCTCTCTGTTTTTTTTTTTTTTTTTTTTTTTTTTTTAAATTATTTCTTCTTTCCCCTTTAGTTTTTTATGAAACCTTTTTGTCGGCTTAATTCGGACCTACGTATAATATAATAAATTAGCTCGCGGTCAAGTCCAGTCCGTTTCATTTGTCTCCCGCGAATTTATCTGACTTCTATTTCGCTCCGCTGCACACCGAACGGTTTAATACATTTAATTTTGACTCGCCAACACCATTATATACACCGATTTATATACTGAGATATATATATACTTAACCTTTTTCTAATACTACTAAATCGACCATATATATATATGTATTCTTGACGACCACTGATCTTGACCACTATACGATTGTCCGACGCGAGCAGATCTCGCTAAAAATAAATATACCTACTCGGGCTAGTCTCTACCGACAGCTACTACCTGTTCGTTCTCAGCTCTCGCGTCTCTCGACCTGTTCCTCCGAATCACCTGTTCAATTCTCGCTCTCTCACGCGACTTCCCGATACGATCGACTTGTTTCGCTAATCTCACGCGGTGCGTGCTTAAAAATATACACTGTACGTTAAATATTGCGGTATATGTTGTATCTATAAGTACATCGTTTTGTTACAATTACAATTACAATTACAATTACAATTACAATTACAATTATTTTTTCCACGTAGATTCGTCTCTTTATTAACTGTTTACGTTTCCGTAAATACATTATCTACCGTCAAGTTCTGGCCCCTTCGAACCATACACTAACCCGAGTGTTCAATTAGCGCAGATTGTTGTTATCGCCCATCCGCAGCTATTATAACGAGACACGTGCACGCCGCGTTTAACCTAACGTGTAAGTTTTTAGAAAACAATTTATATACTGTCGGAATAGTATATGTAACGCGATCTCTTGATTCCGGTTTACACATATATACAAACAGTATGAAGTATAGTTTATCAAAAAATTGATTTAATTAAACAAAGAAAGAAGAAAATTAATCCCCTAGTAAAATAACACTTGAAATATGTTCTGTCTCTTTGGTAAATCATGATCATCAAACGGTTTTTTTTTATATACCTACTCTAATCCCTTTTTATGAGACACGTGCCTCGCGTAATATACGTACGATTGATGTCCGGCGACAAGTCGTGTTAGCGAGGGCGACGGTCTACCGTATTCACGCCTCTACTTCCGAATTCGTAACCCCACAAGGTCTACGTCGCGTTACATTGGGGAGTTTCCCCCGTATTGAATCGTCCAGGTGTGTAGATCTCACATCACACTGACTCCGTACACGCGTTCGCTTTACTCACTCGAAACGTTTAGTTTTGTCATTAATTACCACCGCGGCACGCCTACGGCAGACATTTACTTATACCTATAGATGATAATACAGCTCTATTCCCAAGTAGCGCGAGACTCTAATGTATTAAGGATGTATTATACCTACGTATACCGATTACCCGGCACGCTTCTAATTACCTATTTAAACAATTACTTTATGTCGTCTTTTAACAAACAAGAAAAATCAATTTTTTATCAAATAAATTCCGGGAGAGAAAAAAGAAACTAAACATAAAAAAAAAAGAAAAAAATATTCTAGATCCTTAATTTTAATTGTACTTTATTTTTCTATTTTCAGGGTACTTTCTCGTTAATAGTCGAGGCATACCACGACACCAACTCGACGGACGAGCCTGGTAAGTCTTACTTTAATTTATAGGTAAAACATTTTTTTAAATTTTTATCTTTTTTTTTCTCTTCTTTAAATCTGACTCGTGACCTCGTTTTGTTCGTTGATCGTTACAAAATTAAGGCTTCAAGCGGTTCGCGGCCGCGCGCGCGCGCGCGCTAACGCTAGCGAGAAAGGATGGTAAAGGCAAGGGTACGGAAGAGGAGGTTATATAGCGAGGCGGGGTACGCGGGTTTCACGAAAACGCGAACCGGGGCAGCATGTGTGGGCCAGCTGGCCCCGTGGCGAGGCGCGCGCCACGGACAGACGCTTGAGTTTCGGTTCGACAGCCAAGACGCAACTTCCGGCCGTGTGCGCGACATTCGCCAGACGCCGCGAACCACCCGACCCCTAGGCCTGCGGTGACCCCGCAGGACGAAACCTACCGCTTCCTCTAAGACCCGAAAAATCCGGTTTCGTGCTCTTTTCAAAATCTGATTTATTCTCGTTCTTCTCAATTCCTTTAATCTTGCGTTCGGAATGTACGAAATCTTCTTCTCAAGAAATAGGCGCATGTGTTCCAAGCTAAGGAATATTAGCACAGTTTTTTGGAAAATTTTATTCACTCAAATTTTCTCAGTCAACTAAAGGTATAAAAATTTGTAATTCATTCGAGCGAACCGATTTTGAAAATTCTTACAACACGAGTCTCTTGACTGTCGAGGATTGAATCTTGACCTAGAAAATGTAGAAACAGTAAATTAGTATACGTAGCTGAGTGTATAAAATTCCGAAAGAAAGAAGAATAATAAAACTACCGATTCTTCTTGAAATACACTGAATAATACATGCGTGTGCAAATTACCTGCGCGTACATCTACAATCTACATAGTACATTGTAATGGTATACCTTACTCAACCCACACTGGAACTAATGTAAGACTACAGCCTTTCCCGGAGGAAGAAGAGACACGAGTAGCAATACTCACATATACGCATACATAAGAGCGATTCTGTGGAAAGTAACGCGCCTAGAAGGTAGGCAAACGGGAAACGCCTGCATTGAGCATATCAAACATCGACGATTGAATTTTATTTATTACGTGGAAAATAAAACCCAATCGTCGATGTTCGAGCTGTTCAATGCAGGCGTTTCCCGTTTGCCTACCTTCTAGGCGCGTCACTTTCCGCAGAATCGCTCTGTATACATATGTATACTTATGTATATACGTCAGGGGACGTAGCGGCGTCGAGAGGGACAGGGTGCCTAGTGTTTCCTTCCTGTGTAACCATATAGTATCCCTACACTCTGTATACCTAAATGTGGATGTGTATATGCATGGTACATACACGTATACGTTCATGTATACATAAAAGCCCGGTTAAGGGGGTCGACGGGGGTGGGCGAGGTACCTTTGCTCCTATAGTAGCGAAATCCGACACCGGACCACAGTGGATACATCCTATACGGAACAAGGTTTACGGTTTATACTTGACACACGAGGGTAGTAGCTGGGAAGGGAACAGGAGGAGGGCTGATGCTGTTACTGCTACTGCTACTGCTATTGACGATGGCCAAGGGCACGACGTGGACAAGGCCCTCTTCCGTCGATCGTGCGCCCCCGCGTTAACGGGCTTCCTCTGTTTGTCGAACCATTAACTTCCCCGGTGCGAACGGTCAATCACTGCAGTAACAACAACGATGAAGAGTTTTAGGAGGGCGTAGTGCATACGGCGATATCGTGAATTTAAGGCAAAGTGGGAACCTCGACTAAAAATTGATGAAATCTCATTTTTTTTTTTCTTTTCTACAAAAAATAAATTTTCATCAATTTTCAGATAGCTTTCCACTTTACCTCGATCTTTTCTCAATCATCAGTTGTATTATGAAAAAGAGAGAGCGAGAGAGAGAGAAAAAGTAAACAGATAGTTAATAATAAACCGCGATCTAAGAAAGCGACGAGACATTCTTAATATATCGCGTATAACTTGAAACATATTCTATTTTCGGATTCGAATCTCTTTTTTTTTGTTTTCTTCTTTTTAATTTTCTCCCATATCTTTCGCAGAGGTGAACATCTCCTATGTGCAGGAGATAAACGTGCGTGTGCATATATATAGTATAAACAGTCCAATTAACTGCGATCAGAATAAGCTGGCATTAGCGGTGCAGGTCGCCTTCAGAAAACGTTGAGCTTCTTAATTAATTAATTGGCTGGGCAGGGAACCAGAATACCTTATATACCCACGATGATTCTCTCTCTCTCTCTCTCTCTCTCTATGCCGGGCGAAATAAATCTATAAAGGTAACGCATGGCGGCTCCTCACATCCGCTTTTATACCGGCTCTTAATTACTGAACGAAGTGGCGTGGTTGAAATTCCCGGAAACGGTCGGGTCAAAGGAGCTGGATGATTTTATTTTTTAGTTTTCGCATATCACAGTTTCATTTTTACTTATATATATATATATATATATATATATATATATATTTTTTTTATTTTTCATTTTTCATTCGAATCGCTCATATCCAGCTATATATCTACTGCGTATAGTATAACCCGGGTTACGAGCAGTTTATATACACCTGTAGGTATACCATGCTAGAAAATACCGTTAGTTTTAACTCCAGCTTCAACACGGACTAATTAATCCGAGATTCGTTAACGAACTCTATACTAGAGGTGAAAAAAAAAAAAAACCATTCGTATAAAACAAGTTGATATCACGTTTTATTCACCGCGGTACAAGCATAATATATAACGTAGCAGATTTTTAAACAAATCAGAAAAAGAAAAATTCATGCCTTATATATGTTTTACGCGAAAGGAATTACGCGATGTGCCGTGCGATGATAGAAATAAATAAATAAATAAAGAAATTAAGATCGAGAGGCAGAGAGGAACGCAAGAGAAACTGACGGGAACAGTGATAACGTAGCTGGCTTGCTGACTGGTTGGTCTTTCGGGCCGAAGACGCACCTGCCTCTCTACTCGGACCGTAATAATAACAATAACAATAATTGGTCGACGGCTGGCCAGTCGGACCCTCCCCTCACGTCTCCCTCTTTTTCTCGCTCCGTCTTTATCTCTTTATAGTATACTACATGCCTCCGTCTCTCGCGCGCGCACGCAGTGGCTTGGGCCGCTGGTGATACAGGTTCAGAGGCTGCGCCCGGTGAAATTATAACACACAACAGCAACAGTAGTATAACCACAAACTTACAACTCCGTATCTTCCGAGTCTGGAGTAATACACTCAGCAGGGACCAAGAACCGCGCGCTCTCTCATTGTATATACTATATATGTTACACTATACTATATACGCGGCTTTTTAATGACCAGGTAATTTAATATTACCATGGATTATAAGCTACCGTATAATACGAGTTTGATTCAATGAAGCTAAAGGCGGAAGTTTTGGAGATCGTATAAATAAAAAATAACAAACACCCTGCAGTCGAGTCAAAGTCTTTAGGTTGTTATACAGTTCGACTATATACCTACTACTATGAGAAGGTAGAATTTCGGCGCCTCGTAAACATATACCCACCTTACTACGGTCGTAACCGCGCGCGAAACGTGCAATATGTGATCGAGACAGACGCGCTATGGAACGAAAGAAGGGAAGAACGAACGAAGACTGTATAGTTCAGCGGAGTTGGCCCGCATGCGAGTTATTACGAAGGTTGCTGCAGTATTATATAGGCGTGCTATACTGCACGTTGGCTAATCGGTCCCGGTTCCCGGCAGCATGGGAACTTCGGCCGAAAATATTGCCCGAAGGCCCGTTCGTGCCTATTTTCTTTATCTGGATGGTGGAGAGGAGCGTTTCTTCTCGACCCTTACCAGAGCGTTTTAGACCGATTTGAAGACCGATCCGAGGACCGATCGGTAACCCTGAGGCGGTCAGGCGTACGGAAGCATCTTCCACTCTTACAGTGGAGCATCCGGTTCGCCCTGGGGCACGTCGACGAGAATATACCTACCCAAGCCCCAGGTTTATCTTTAACTGCCATCTATCCGCGCCCTTCCTTGACCTTGATTCCTGTTGTTGTTTTTGTTGTTGTTTTCACGATTACTCTAATTATTATCATCATTATTATTATTGTGTTATTTATGGTAGATATCGCCTTTTCTCATTTACAGAGAAAGTTCTCATAACGAGACTAACGACCCAGAGGTGGCTTGACGTTGGCGCAAATTGGACAACCGACGAACACCGTAGCTCTCACTCAAGAATGGTCTATGAGTACAGGGTGACTTGCAACCCTCCTTATTACGGAGGAGGTTGCGCCAACGTTTGCCGATCTCGCGATGATAGCTTCGGTCATTTTAGCTGCAGTCCAAATGGAGACCGCGTTTGCTTAGCGGGCTGGAAAGGCGATTACTGCAATGTTGGTAAGTTACCATTTCTTTTTTAATCCCTATTTCTTTTTTTCTCTCTTTTTATTTTTCTTTTTCTTTTCATTGATATTATTTCAATAAAATTCACTGCAATCATATCTTCTAATGCTCAGAGCACATTGCGATATATAATATCGAAAGGGGAAGAGGTCTTGCGGGTTTGCGTCTGCTTTAAAACGGTTCGCGTGTTCATTGACGACCTGGCTGCGGTCAGGGGGATTCGTCGTTATGATTACGAGCCTGATTATGATTGTGATTAAATGGGCTGGTGCAGCGCGGGGAATCGGGTAGTTAAGTCTTAGTCGGGCGCGCTGACGTTGATCTTATGCCCGGTACTTCCCACGCCCGATGATACCCCTCGCGTACCTACCTATACAGTCCTCCGTCTCCTCATTCTCCTCCACCTCCACCTCCACCTTCTTCTTCTTTTTACACCCAGGAGTATAGCCGCTCTTTCTCGACTCACCTGAGATCTCAGACTCGAGACTCAGCTTCGGCTTCGGCCTTTAGCTTTGCGTACCTACAGCTGCAGCACTTCGGAAGATCAACCAGAGAGAGAGAGAGAGAGAGAGAGAGTGAGATAAAGAACCGAAGAGTGAGAAAGAAAACGAGACGGCTATCCTGGACCACATCCAGACGTGCCTCGATCATTCGGACACCAAAAAACCGACTCGTTTCTTTCTCATTTCTTATTTTATATAGTCTTCTTGAAAGTTTACAACGAATTTTATCATTTTACATTCATAGTGCCAAGACCCGTTATTTGAAATAGTTTCTTTATATTTATTTTACAATTATACATCGAAATTATGAGTGGGAAAATTTGGATTATTACTACAAACGAAAGAGAGGAAGGGAGGGAAGATTTGATTTCCGGAAGTTTGTAATCGGCACCAGGAAGGAAGCGCGGTGCAAGCCTTCAGGCAACTTCTTCATGCGGTCACTTGGCCTCTCAAGTTACCAGCTGCACCATGATCGTTGTCTTTCTCCGATATATGATGTTTGCTTCGTGTCTTTCGCCGTTCTTCTTCTTATTCCTATTCTTCTCTTATTTTATATATATTTTTCTTTTTTCACGTTATTCAACCCCTGCACTTTGTTCCTTAACTCACGCGCTCGATTCCACCGATCAAATTACTCAGATATAGTATACAACACTTGCAGTATAACATCTTTTACGGGTACAGTTTAATATAAACATCCGCATCTACCTATACATGTATACATTTTTCTTCATTTATTTTTTAATTTTTAATTTTTTTTCCTTAACCAATCTCAATGCTTTTCTGCAACGGGGAGGACCTTCAGTATTCTAACAACTGTTTCTCGAGTGAGTCATAATTATCAAAAGTCCCTAACGTGTTCGAGAAGGGTTAAAATAAAAAAAAAAAAAAAAAACAAACGGACTTTGTTGGCGTTGACTATCGCGAAAGGAGGGCGTTGTTTTGGACTTTAGGGGTTTTGGGGTCTAACGTTATGGGGTCGTTGCATAGGGGTTCTATGCATCGGACCGACCAGCTGCACATGTACCTTATACCTTGGTAAAACGCGGCCAATCGAACTTACGAACGAACGACTTCAGGCCCGCCTCGATGGCACAGCTGTCGGTGCTTTAACAACAGCTGCAACGATCGCTCGAAAGGACTTATATACTCTACTCATTCCTTGTGTCGTTTGTCACTATAACTATGTTAGTACGTTGCCAAATTTTCACCATATACTATTTCTATAAAAATATTAAAAAAAAAAAAAAAAAAAAAAAGTATAGTACTCGAGGTTTACGTTAAAAAAAAAAAATCAAAGTCTAATAATTTTCATCATTTTTGTTACTTTGGATGATATGTATTATAATATATGGTAAAACGATAGACGAGGCAACATAATTATAGTACTATATCTATATTCTGTACGGCATTGTTTCGCATTTGTCTAAAACCCCGTGAAATGCGAAATACTTTGAATACTCGCGGTCCACATCGTTGAGAAGGTTAATTTATGTGATTTCGTACGCTTCTTCTATATATATATATATATATGTATATACCAGCGGTAAGGAGAAAGGGGGATTCAGAACCTGCACCGCGGTTTACTAAGGTATTCGCATTCGCAGTAAGGAATTTTTCCGATTCTGTCGGTCTTTTCGGACCCCGTCGTCGCCTTCCCGTCTCCGTCTACGTTGTCGTTGTCGTCGTTCACGTTCACGTTCACGTTCACGT
The DNA here is from genome assembly GCA_963978835.1 of Tenthredo scrophulariae. Lineage (NCBI taxonomy): Eukaryota > Metazoa > Arthropoda > Insecta > Hymenoptera > Tenthredinidae > Tenthredo > Tenthredo scrophulariae. The sequence continues at coordinate 13,488,181 of OZ022227.1, forward strand.
TCACGTTCACGTTCACGTTCACGTTCACCGCTGCTTGCTGCTTGTTGCTTGCTGCTGCTATGGACTATAAATAAAATAGTCGAGCAGTACCGTGTACTCGGATCCAAGGTCGCTCCGAGGACCTCTTCTCCCTGTAACCGAAACGGCGGCTACATTTTTTACCTAAATTCTTAGCTTGTATATCTTGTAATAATTATTTTCAGCGACATTTTTATTGCAATATAATTTTTTCTTTTTACAATTTTTCGCGGTTACTGCAGACGATATAGAAAATTTTGTCAATTTTTTCTTCTATTAGCTATTCGTTAATTGAAATGAAAAAATATTCTCCCGTAATAACAGAATTTTGGAATTTCTATAAAAAAAGAAAAAAAAAAGACAAATAGACAATATTCCGTTCGTGCTCTAAATTCCAGTAATTATTTTCGATACTGTTGAGATGAATACGTATAAATGGCATACCGCCAAAAATTCTCGGACTTATTTGCGTCAACGAGATGTAGTTTTGACGTGACATAATTTTGTTTACAATTCGTTTAGGTAAGTGCGGGAGGGTTGAGAATTATATTGTACTGGGTCCGGGTTTATACTAGTCTTTGAATATTGCATTAAATGGGTCGTGATTCATAAGGTTTATATATATGAATAGAGTCTATGCCTGGGAAAAAGAATTTTAAGATTTGAACCCAGAGGTGGAGCAGACAAAAAGGAATATAGTTAGAGGGAGAAAGATTTAAAGTAAGAGAGAAGGAGCGAGGGAGTAAAGGGAGAACGAAGTGGCGTGAAAATTGAGCCACGTTCGTCAGCTTCGAAATGTCACGTAGCGCTTGAATTAACCTTTGCGTCTCTTTCTCTGTTACAGCTCGCTGTCTGCCAGGATGCGACGACCAGCATGGCCACTGCATCCAGCCTAACGAATGCTTGTAAGTATAATAATATTGTACACACAGTCTCTACGGCGCCATTTCAAATTATTATATACTGCATATATACACACACCTTATAACCATGCTGCAGTATTACGATAAACGCGTTTCGACCTGTTCCACTCAATTTTCTTACATTTCATTTCTTAGTTACTTCTTCGAATCATTCGTCTTCGCATACTAACGCCTCTATAAAAACCATCACATATAATAACCCCGCGTAAAACGAGGAAATAAAATATGAAGACAAAACCCTCGGGTTTTTTATACACATATCTAATAAAATATGTATACATGTATTTGTATACCCTGATATTTACCAAGGCAATAACTGGTATCGCACTATACCGAGTATTAGACACCCCTTTAATTCTACAGAATATATACCTATATACGTGTATATGGTTATAACTGGGAATTCAACTCCTCGTAGTAGGTATGTAGTACGTTATGCGTCAGAAACTAGACGCGGATATGCAGTGGCGAGTTATAGGTACTATATACCTAGGTATAGGTGGATATACGTATATTGTATGAAGTATATGTACGTTAGTGCACTCTAGGAATAATATACGTGTATAGGTCTATAGGTATATACATTGAGGAAGAAGGGATATGAAGGAATGATGCGAGGTGGGGAATAGAGAAAGAGAAAGGGTACGTCGCGTAGCATCGCGTCGCGCGGCATAGCACGCCGGGAGACATAAATCTCAGCTGCGAGAGGTTCAGGCCAAGTTTGGAGTTAACTCAATCATCTAATTACTGCGCCCGGGTTAATTGTCCCGTTAGCTGCAGGCTCAGGGTCCGTCCGTCCGTCGATCCGTCCATCCGTCTGTCAGATTCTCAGTTTCAAACCCGTCTCGTGGGGTCCTCGATTCTATATACTTATTTTAATTGTTTTATAAAACCGATTATATTCCTCATCTTTCAACTTTATTTTATTTCATTCCATTTCATTTCATTTCGTTTCATTTTATTTTATTTTATTTTATTTCGTCTTGTTTCCTACGTGCGTATTCTATGTAAGTATACGCGAATGAATAACTCGCGCGGTTGCAGGGGGCGAACGGGTAAAGAGGGGGGGGGGGGGGGGGGGGGGGGGGAGAAGGGGGAAAGGGTTAATCGTATAATATGCATACCTACCCGCAAGAATTCCATATAATAAGCAATCTTTTGAGGATTTTAACCCATACCTATGTAGGTGTATGTATATTTGTATTTATATACGAGTTTTGCATTTCGTGGGATACTCCGGATGGTATAACAGCGAGTGATGTCAAATATAGCAGGCGGAAGAGAGCTAGAGCTTGAACGATTGTCGCGACAAATAACAAAACGATAAAATTCAATAAACGACCGGTCACACGCGTTTTTACTATAGGTAACTATTTATATCTACGGCACCTGTACCGTGGGATTTCGGAGAGTTGTGGGATCGGTCCTATTCGAATTACATCCGAGTAGATATATAGATAGATAAATAGTATACCACACAGGTAAACTAATTGAAATTTCGAACTCTATCGCACCGGGGAACCCGAATGAGAACGGAATACCGATGCGAACCATTGGCGTAGACCATTTATACATCTAAACTCATATAGGTATATGAACATGTGTATACATTTATTATTATACCATATAGAAGATTAAAGATATATAGACACTTGTATGCACCCGCGTTGCATATCAGGACTTTCAAAAGTATTCGAAACTATAATCGTCATACTAGTTTCGTACCTATACGGGAATTGTCCGCGGCTCTTCTTCTTCTTCTCCATCTTCATCTTCATCTTCATCGTCTTCTTCGTCTTCGTCTTCGTCTTCGTCTTCGTCTTCGTCTTCGTCTTCGTCTTCTTCTTCTTCTTCTTCGTCTTCTTCTTCTTCTTCTCATTCCTCTAGTCATACCTATAATACTACGTTTACACATACACATTAAGAATTTTCTATATGTGTTTTGTGTGTATGGTTCAGGCGGCATCGGCGGTCGAGCGAACATCGCCGACCGGCGGATGGTATTAGTGGGCTCGGCGAGCCACACAGAGGAGCATAACCTTTCCTTGACCCGCATACTGAACGGCTGCGCCAGGCTCGTACCGTGGGAACACCACTCCATGACCCCCCACTCTCCCCTCTACCTCCCGTTCTCCCTACCGCTACCATCCAACCATCGCGTCCACGGGTAGTCCGTAGTCCTCAGTCCTCTTCTCCGTGTCCGTCTCCTCTCTCTCCTCTCTCTTTCTCTCTCTCTCTTTCTCTCTCTCTCTCATACTCCGAACTCTATACTATCTGCAATGTGCTATATAGGTATACAACCATAGGTATAGTATTATACTCGCGATCGGCGCAACGACGTGCAGGAGAGAACCTCCTGGATGGACAATGTAATGGCCGACCACCATCCTACTCTCTCTCTATCTCTCACTCACTTCTTCCCTACCTCCCTCTATGCCCAACCGAGATGCCCTTCCGCCTTCATCTCCGTGCTGCTGCAGCAGCAGCAACAGCAGCAGCAGCAGCCTTTACAGTTTATATCCACCTTTGTACAAGTTTAATTCTATACCAAGCGATGAGGAAATGATCGAAACGCGTTTTTGATCCCTGTTGTCACTGAAATATGCATCGAAAAATTCTTGACAGAGATGAAAAAAATTCTTGTTTCAGATGTCAAAACGGATGGACAGGACCCCTATGCAATCAATGCGAGCGTTATCCAGGGTGCTTACATGGCACCTGCCAAAATAAATGGGAGTGTTTATGCGACGAAGGTTGGGGCGGACTATTCTGCAACCAGGACCTAAACTACTGTACGAATCACAAACCCTGTATGAACGGCGGCACCTGCTTCAACACCGGCCAAGGTAGCTACACCTGCTCATGCGCTCCCGGGTTTACTGGTACCGACTGCGAGGCTTCGTTACAAGATTGTGACTCTAAACCTTGTCTGAACGGTGGTACTTGTGCCGAAAATTCAACCCTTGGAATATCAAGAACTGGATACAGATGCACCTGTCCACCCGGATGGAGAGGAAGACATTGTGAAGTTACGTCGAAATCGTGTCGCGATGCCCCATGTCTTCACGGTGCTACATGCGAGGACAATTCTCTGAAAGGATACCTCTGCCACTGTCCTCCGGGATATTCGGGAACTGACTGTCAGACTCAAATCGACGATTGTTCACCAAATCCATGTCTAAACGGTGGCACATGCACGGATCGTTTGAACGGATATCAATGCAGTTGCCAGTTCGGTTTCATCGGGAATCGTTGCGAGACTAATATCGACGATTGTCAAGGAGATCCTTGCCTGAACGGTGGCACTTGCATAGATCTCGTTAACCAGTTCAGGTGTCAATGCGTGCCTGGATTTGTCGGTCGGTTGTGCCAAAACAAGGTCGATTACTGTTTAGCTAAACCCTGTGCTAACGGTGGCAAATGTACATCGGGTACAAACGACTATACTTGCATATGCAAGCCAGGATTTTCCGGCAAAGATTGCAGCGTTGATGTTGACGAGTGCAAAAGCGCACCTTGCCAGAATGGCGGCTCCTGTCAGAACCGAGTTAACGGATTTCTATGTCTTTGCGTTGATGGTTGGCGGGGAGATACTTGTGCCGAAGAAGTTGGAGCGCCTATTGCTGTTCCATCGGGTCCTAGTTACTGGGCTGGAAATATATCTAAACAAGTTGCATCCTCGGCGGCTAGACACGCGGGATTAACTACTGAACATGTCGTGGTTATAGCAACCTTGTCGACGGCTGTCCCAGCCTTCGTTTTAGTAGCTGCAGTGGCGGTGATGTGTATGAAACGAAGACAGAAGAGGGAACAAGCCAAAGCGGACGAAGAGGCCAGACTTCAAAATGAAAGGAACGCGGTGCACAGCAGTATGAGTAAAAGAAGCGGTGGTAGTTGTTCGCTAGGAGGTGGTGATCCCCATATGATAAAGAATACGTGGGGGGCAGCTAATAAAAGTGTTAATAATGTGACGAGGGACGATTTAGATTCGTCATTTCAGAACGATAATTGTACGCTAGACTCGTCTTGCTCGGGGGTTGGTGGTGTAGGTGGTGGTTATAAGCCGGAACCAGTACTTCAAGACGGTCGAGCAACGAGGACTACTAAACAGTTAAATATCGATGCTGCTGCCGCAGCTCATAGAGCGTCACACCTTTTCAAAGAGAAGGATATCATCGAAGCTAAGAGAACATCTATGTTCACTGAGTCATGCTGCGATCGTAACGATCCTTCAATACTAAAGAGGCCACCGGCTATCACGGACTCTACGGGGGTAGATCCTGGTGCCGGTGGTGTATACGTTATCGACGATCATTACAGGCACGATGCCGCACTAGCAGCTACGCTAGCGACGGAAGTGTAGCCAGAAAAGTGTTTTTTTTCGGCTATCACTTTCTTCGCGACTTGAATACAAACTTTTCTCCCTAGTTTCTAGTAATTATTATTATTATTATCATTATTATTATTATTATTTTATTATGTTTTTTTTTTTGTCTTTTTTTTTAATTCTTTGTTTTCTGTCTATATTTTGACCACGAATTGCGGCGAATGCTTCGGTGTGTCTGTGAAACGGTATCGGTCACTCCGTGCTGCAGTTGGCTGTGTGTGTTGCGCGTGAATGCAGCGAATTATTATTATGATTAATATTATTATTATTATTATTGTCCTTATTATTATTACTATTATTATTGTTTTTTTTTTATTGTTTTTTTTTTTTTCTCTTTCTGTCTTGTCAACGCGTAAATATTGTTCGACGTATTATTAATTTGGTACGTTTATCAGTTTACGCGAGAGTCGAGGGCGATGTAACCCAGGGGGTGCATCAAAAGACGTTTTATACCATTGAGCAGTTCTTGTTTTTTCTATTTCTTTTTTTTTATTCTTTATTCTTTTTTCCGAAAAGAAGGATCATATAGTAGG